>PVIU01001610.1:93721-205245 GCA_004026605.1 Ondatra zibethicus | reverse complement strand
TCAGAGTCCTGTCTCACTCACACTCAGTGAGCACCCGCTGTGGTCAGAGTCCTGTCTCACACTAGGCACACTCAGTGAGCACCCACTGTGATCAGAGTCCTGTCTCACTCACACTCAGTGAGCACCCGCTGTGGTCAGAGTCTGTCTCACTCACACTCAGTGAGCACCCGCTGTGGTCAGAGTCTGTCTCACTCACACTCAGTGAGCACCCGCTGTGGTCAGAGTCTGTCTCACACTCGGCACACTCAGTGAGCACCCACTGTGATCAGTCCTGTCTCACACTCGGCACACTCAGTGAGCACCCACTGTGATCAGTCCTGTCTCACACTAGGCACACTCAGTGAGCACCCGTTGTGGCCAGAGTCCTGTCTCGCTCACACTTAGTGAGCACCCGCTGTGGTCAGAGACCTGTCTCAAATTGTCATATTTTTATCTCCAATTCTAAGAATTCACATTGTATTTGGTTAGAAAAAAAACAATTTTGAATACAAAGTATTTTTAACTTGTGTGGGAGGAGAAAGACAGAATAGACACAACAGGAGAATGATCACAGGTGGGTAATTACACATGCAAATGAGTGGAGTTTGGTAAATTCCCCTGAATTCCTCCTTACAGCTACCGTTTAATGCTAAGCCCTACACTATCACTCCATTTGGGGCTGTTTCTTTTTATTCTTATATGTTAATCCTAAAATATTAAGGGGAAAGCCGGGCGGTGGTGGCGCACGCCTTTAATCCCAGGACTCGGGAGGCAGAGGCAGGCGGATCTCTGTGAATTCGAGGCCAGCCTGGTCTACAAGAGCTAGTTCCAGGACAGGCTCCAAAGCCACAGAGAAACCCTGTCTCGAAAAACAAAAAAAAAAAAAAAAAAATTAAGGGGAATTTAGACAACTGTTTTTCTAGGCTTAACTTTTACAGATGGTGCCATTTATCCTTGCAACTGATGAACAGGATTAAAAACTGCTCTTTTTGCCGGGTGGTGGTGGCGCACGCCTTTAATCCCAGCACTCGGGAGGCAGAGGCAGGTGGATCTCTGTGAGTTCGAGTCCAGCCTGGTCTACAACAGCTAGTTCCAGGACAGGCTCCAAAGCTACAGAGAAACCCTGTCTCAAAAAAATAGAAAAAGAAAAAAAAAATCTGCTCTTTTCATTTAAAGCATCATTATTAGTTGCCTCCATTCAGTGTATAGGGTCCGATACTTCGGGATCTCAGGCAGGGTTGGAGGCGTCTTAAGTCTTGAAGGAACAACTCCCCCCAATCTAAAATACGATAGCAAGATGGTGACCGAGGAATGATGAGCACCGTGGCTGAGCAACCTGCAGTCTCTAGGAGGATGCTGCCGGGCTTCAAAGGGGACAAGTGAGATCTACAGAGAAGAGGTGTGAGACACAGGCACCTACGAGGAAAGCTTAGCCAGATACAAAGTGGCAAAGGGGCAATCAACAGGGTGGGCTGACAAGGCGCTCCATTGGTGAAGACCCTTGCCACCAAGCCTTGTGACCTAGGTAGGACCTTTAGAGCCCACCTGGTAGAATGAACAACTCCTGAAAGCTGCCCTGAGAGGCAGAGATGGAAGGTTCTCTGGGGCTCACTGCCGGCTAGTCTTGCCAAGTTGTCAAGCTCCAGGTTTAGTGACAGAAGTCACGGGACACCAACCTCCAGCCTCCACACAAACATGCAAGAGCACACATACACAGAGGGAAAGGGGCGTCACTACAAAGTCTGAGTGTCCACATATGTGCTTAGATGAAGTGGAAATTATTTGTCCGCCCACAGCTCAGCAGGGAGGGTGAGTATTTCCTCCACCTGTGGACGCAGACGCTGACCAGTTTCCTCATTCGTGGAGAATAAGAATGATGTATACGACAGCAACTATGAAAGACTACAAGTTGTTTGTTTTCAAGTATTTTGCTTTTTCTCTGGAAGAAATGAAGAATGCAGCTATAATCCTATGGTCGTAAGACACTTTCATTTTTTTACTTAATGAACAAGATGTTAAGAATGGTCTTTTGTGTGTTGAGGTATTTTCTTCTAAATGTTAAGTTAAACAGGATGGAGCAAGATTAAAATAGACTACAGTGCTAGGAAACCAGCTCGGAAGGGAGGGGGAAACCCTGATTTTTTTTTCAGTACTTGATTTCTCTAGTGTAATAACCACAACACCCCTTTCTGCCCAACTTCAAGCTGCCAGTGGTTGCCCAGCAGCACAGGTGTTTCTGAACATTTCAATGCCAAAGCCTGCACACCACAGGCACTTCTGAGGCCCATCTTCTATTTGATGCATATATTCAACTGTCAAATAAAATCACTAAAAGTAGTTCATACATTCTGTCATCGTTGGGTCTGAAATGGCCCCAGAGCCTTCCAGGTACCAGGGGCACGCCCTCAGTTACACCTGCTGTAACTCTAGCATTCTAGATAGACAGGCTGATAGAAGCTAGGTGAGTCAGCCCTACAGGTGCTGAGACAAGCCTCACCCGCCGCACCTAGATGGGGGGCTGGGCCGGGCAGACCACAGTGAATGTTCAGTCTGTATGGGGAGTTCACGGCCATGGAATTTTTTTTTTATCTCACTTAAATATCAGCTTAGTTTGTAAACAAACAAATGAACCTTTAAGCACTTTTAAATTTTTATTCTCTTCCTTATTATAAAAAGAATACATGTTCCTCATAAAAGTTTTACATTATAGAAAATCCAAATCTAACACATTCCACTAATATCTTACCCCAGAGATGAGTGATTTTCTTACAACTCAGTCATAAATATACAAAGTATTAAAAGTCACAAAGTTTTAAAAGATAGAAAAATGTACACATATAATGAATTTAAAAGAAAAAGAAGACAGAAAAATCACCCTGATTTTTTATGAAAATAAAAACTCACAAAAAAAAAAACTCATTCCAGCACATATCATAAACTGGCTTTAAAAATTCAAATCCGGTAACAGTTCCCTCTTTCCTCTAAAATACTTAGAGTCTGGCCATATATTAGGAACAAGGGTGGGGCAGGGCGGGGTACGGAACACAGCTCAGCTATGGTCAGCGGCCAGCAGCGGTCAGTTTTGATTCAACCTCCCATAGCTTCGTCTCCAGGGCTCTCAGGACATCTTCCATCTACCAAATGAAAGAGCATGAAGAAACACAAGTGTGAATATGGTTAATTCCTCACAGTTTAATGGTTAAAATAACTTAAAATAAAATATTCTGAATGCTATGCAAGACATTAAGATGTTAGGCCTAACAAACTCCTTAGAGGAGTGAGTCTAACTTGAATAAAACATAATCATAACTTCATTAGCTTTATTTGCAACCCAACCCACAATCTACAGCTACACATGTCTCAAGGAACATTAGTATTCAGCACTGAGCTGAATACCAGGCAAGCCAATCTGCTTAGGGCCACAAGGTACCTGCTGCTGAGCCTGATCCTTTTGGTTCAACCCTGAGACCTGACTGGAGATTCAACAGCCTCTTTCAGCCTCCACAGGCACCAAGCAAGCACATGGCACATGCATACATGCAGGCAAAGCACACAGACACACAGATACATAAAAAACATTTCAACAATTTAAATATTGCTTTGCCCAAGGTTACAGGTCTGGGTTAGAATGATTACTGCTCTGAGCTCAGCATGGAATGTGTTCGGTGTTCTGCTGACAGCGTTAGCTCACAGCTCAACTCCCTAACAGACAATGAGCACTTTCTCACTGTGAAGGGCTAAAAGCAAAACAGATGACATCACAGGGTCAAGTGGAGGGGTCATTTGGTCACTGCAGGAAATTGTTCAAACAAAGGTATAAATTTAGAGCAAAATTACCTGCTTTATAGACTTCTCTATTTCAACTCTGCTTTCCAGACTGAAAAGCTCCTTGTCTTGCGGCACGATCTGCTTCTCAGAGGACCCTAAAGTGTAACTGAGATGTGGTACAGTAGGAGTTAACGTATGAGAAGGATCTAGCGTCAACTTTATAGCAGCTAACAATGTCAGCTCTAAGTCCATCACTCCAAGCACCGAGTAACTGAAGACTGCATTCCCTGTTCGTGGAGCCCTTCTGAGGACACTGGACCACATCATCTCACTCCTCCCTAATGGCTTCTTCCAGGTAGCCCCCACACATCCACTTTCCGTTATAAATATTTCACTTTGGAATAAGCCTCCTCCCCAGCGGTCCGGTGGCAAAGCGCCATCATCGAGGGCAAGCAGAGTGTCCCTAAGAAACCAAAGCTTGCTTTATGTGACTTCTAGAAACATGAATATTTCCAAGTTTGACTTTTGATAAGTAATAATTTAATAAGTAGTAATGATGACCAAGAGTCGGACAACCTCAGGATCAGAGAGACAGCTGGGGGTTGGGTGCACCTGCTGCTCCTGTGGGGCTGAGTTCAGATCCCAGTGCCTAGAGTTCTAGAGAATCCCATGACCTTTTCTGGTTTCCAGGGAACCAGACTTGCATGTGGCACACATACATACATGCAGGCAAAACACCCATAAACAAAGTAAAAGTAAGTGTCAAAAAATAAGATTTAGACAAACTCAACACTGTCTTCCAACTTGTGTTTTCCACAGCTCTCTAGGATTGTAAAGTGTTAACATTTGAAAACGTACTAAAATTTTCTTTAAAAAAAAAAAAAAACCAGCAGCAGCCTGGACCATAAGAAAAGGAAGTCTGGTGCCAACTAGCACATAAATCTCAACAAAAGGAAGGACACACAATGCCTTTCCATTTCTTTAAGGTTTTTAAAGGAGTCTTCTGGGGCTGGAAAGATGGCACAGCAGTTAAGAGCACCGGCTGCTCTCCAGGGAATCCACCCCCCAGAGCACTACTGCCCTCTCCTGGCCTCCACAGGCACTGCACACATGTGATGCACAGACATAAATATAGGCAAAACACCCATACCCATGAGATAATAAAGGGAAAATGGGTCTTCTTTGGACTCCTATGGAGTATATTCCTAAAAAAAGAGCACAGTAAACAAAACCACAGGAGGCAATTAACATCTTTTTTACAAAAAAAGAAATTGGGGCTGGAGAGATGGCTCAATGGTTAAGAGCACTGGCTGCTCTTCCAGAGGACCTGGGTTCAATTCCCGTACCCACATGGCAGCTTACAGTTGTCTGTAGTTTCAGGGGACCCAACACCCTTACAAGGATATATGCAGGCAAAAAGTAATGCTCATAAAATAAAATTAAAAAGAAAAAAGAGAACTAGAAAAAAGCTACCCTGTAAAAATGAGAAAAGAAGAAATGACCTGAGAAGTCTGATACCATTTAAGTAGTGTTTTTAAAAGGGTAAATAAATGTCACACTGAACAAACACTTCCATAATAAACCCAGGCTCCTCAGCATGAACTCTGCCCCAAAGGTAACACGATCCTAAACTCAACGCTTAAGGAGAAAAATAACTTCAATGTTGTGATTCTATCCCGTTTCTTTTATACAGATAGTATCACTTTAAAACATTTTAGCCTATCATGGTGGCACATCCCTGTGATCCTCGCCCTTGGAAGACTGAGTTCAAGGCTAGCCAGGGATACCACCACCTCCAATCTTAAAAACATCTAAGAACAACAAAGCAAGCTGGGAATTTACTTCTGTTTCCTGACTGAGATGCAGTGTGGCCAGCGGCCTCGAGCTCCTAGGACCATCTTCCCCACCGCTTGACTGGACCCACAAAGTCTGAGTCCAAACAAACCATTCCTTCTTAAAAAGAAAGCCAGCTGGGCGCAGTGGCTCACACCTTTACTTCCAGCACTTAGGAGGCGGAGGCAGTGGATCTCTAAGAATTTAAGTCTACACTACAAGATCCAGGCAAGTCAAGGCTACATAATGAGACCCTGTCTTAAAAAACAAAGCAAAACAAAAAAAAGGGAAGGTTTTGTTCCAACCCTACGGTGTTAAAATAATTTGTATCTTCCTTCCACTCCAATCCGCAACACAGCTCCCTCCTGCCCCTGCCTCTGGAGTGCTGCGGCTGAAGTGCCCTCTCTTCTATGCACCTGCACACCTTCGGGTCACTGTCACTGACCCTGATGAGTACAAGTCTGGGACCCGGCCTTCTACTCTGTAACACGGAGCACTGCCTGCTTAGTGATCCTTCCACATGAGTTGATTTGTGGATTATAAAATTTTGATTTAGCCGGGCGGTGGTGGCGCACGCCTTTAATCCCAGCACTTGAGAGGCAGAGACAGGCAGATCTTTGTGAGTTCGTGGCCAGCCTGGTGTACAAGAGCTAGTTCCAGGACAGGCACCAAAGCTACAGAAAACCAAAAAACCAAAAAAAAAAAAGGGGGGGAGGGGGCTGGAGAGATGGCTCAGTGGTTAAGAGCACTGGCTGCTCTTCCAGAGGACCTGGGTTCAGTTCCCAGCACCCACACGGTGGCTCCCAGCCTGGTGTGCAGGTGTACATACAGAGCACTCACATACATAAACTATAAATAAAGTTTTTGATTTAAACTTGTCTGGTTTTAAAAGATGCCAAACACAAAACTATCAATTAATTATTGGATAAAAATCACTGTTTTAAAAAAACTAAGGAGAAAAATGTAAGAAATTAAACAAGCATGGGAAGTGGTGCGGGAGAATTGTCTGTATTCTGTCAATCATGATTTAAATAAATGCTGATTGGCCATTAGCCAGGATGTATAGGTGGGTCAAGCAAACAGGAAGCAGAGGCGGAGCAAGGAGAATAGGAGCATTCTGGGAAGCAGGAAGGTCTCTCGGCACATCTGCCTGGACCGCCGAAGAAGCAGGATGTGACCTGCCCTGCTGAGAAAGGTACTGAGCCATGTGGCTAACATAGATAGGGATAATGGGTTAATATAACTTACAAGAGCTAACAAGAAGCCTGAGCTAATGGGCCAATCAGCTTGTAACTTATGGAGACTCTCTGTGTGATTTTCTTTGGGAATTGCTGGCTGCGGGAACCGGGCAGGACATAAACCCCAACCAGGCTTTCCCACTACATACCTCAAGCAAGGAAAGTATTGTCCTTTTCTTCTTAAATTGTCCTTTCCTGCTACACAAAGTCTTAGCGTCACATCTTTATAAGGACAAATTAAGAGGCATTGGTATGAGCTGATCTAATTTTGTATTTCCTATTTTAAAAGGTCAATCAATTGGAAGGTCATTAAAACATCTAGAATTGTCCTGAGGGGTTTTTCTATGTGGCAACCCAGGGCTTTTGAGATGAGCACAATCCCCTCTATAGGGCGATTCCAATTAAATTCAGAAACATATACATATATAATAAAATAGCAGGCTTCCATGTGGCCTTTTCTTTTTTTAAAAAAGATTTATTTATTTATTATGTATACAACATTCTGCCTCCATGTATGCCTGCAGGCCAGAGGAGGGCACCAGATCTCATTACAGATGGCTGTGAGCCACCATGTGGTTGCTGGGAATTGAACTCAGGACCTCTGGACGAGCAGCCAGTGCTCTTAACCACTGAGCCATCTCCCCAGTACCCCATGTGGCCTTTTCAAATGATCAAAGAAGCTACCAATGGCTGATGGCTTCAGGAGGAGGGAAGAGCCATTTTCTTTAAGGGGGCAGCCCTGGTAGATGGAGCGCTCCAGTGGACAGCTGCACACACAGAAGCAGAGGCAACAAAACTGGACTTGATAGGTTATTTAAGTTAAAAAAACAAGGAGGCTTGAAAGTTTTGGAGGGAAGCAGTGGGATGGAGCTGGGAAAAGTTAGAGTGAGGAGGGTAGATATGGTTGACACATTGTATAACAGTACCACTAAAAACTTTTAACTTTTAACCAAAAAACTATCTAAATTAGTGGCCTGTAGCACCTAATTCACCTTTTCCTAATGCTTTTTAGAAATCTTGAAGAATACAGACATTTTCTTGAATTTTTGAAAAAAAAACAAAACAGAAAACGAACAAAGCAAAAATCAAAAACACCAGACAATTCTTTTTTTTTTTTTTTTTTTTTGGTTTTTTGAGACAGGGTTTCTCTGTGGCTTTGGAGCCTGTCCTGGAGCTAGCTCTGTAGACCAGGCTGGCCTCGAAAGGTGTGCGCCACCACCGCCTGGGCAGACAATTCTTATTATGGTAAATAACCAAGCTTGTATTCCTAGTCTTCCAGAACACCAAAGGAACTCCTTTCTGAACCAACTTTATTATAGTAAATAACTGTTTATATTTCCAGTCTTCTACAATACCAAAGAAACTCCTTTCTGAACCAATTTTATTATAGTAAATAACTAAGTCTATATGTCTAGTCTTCTACAATACCAAAGGAACTCCTTTCTGAACCAATTTTGAAAGGCCATTCTTCCTGACAACCTTCTGGGAGTCAGAGGGGATTCCAAGTCACATAGATCGGCCGGGCGGTGGTGGCGCGCGCCTTTAATCCCAGCACTCAGAAGGCAGAGGCAGGCGGATCTCTTTGAGTTTGAGGTTAGAGGTCAGCCTGGTCTACAAGAGCTAGTTCCAGGACAGGCTCCAAAGCCACAGAGAAACCCTGTCTTGGGGGGGGGGGGGACCAAGTCGCATGGATCCCAAGGCCAATTCTCTACATAGCTTAATGTTCCAATCCTCCTGCCTTCACCTGCCAAGTGCCAAGATTCCGGTGTGCACCCACCACATTTGGTCCATACCGTGCTGGGCTCTAGACAAGGGTTTTCTACACACTGCACTGAGCTATGTCCTCAGCCCTTCTTCATGAGCGCTTAAGGCAGCAGTTCTCAACCTATGGGTCCCCCTTTGGGGCTGAATGATATTTTTACAGGGTCATATATCCGATATTCTGCACATCGGATATCTACACTGCCATTCATAACAGTAACAAAACTACAGTTAGGAAGTAGTAATGAAATAATTTCATGGTTGGGGTCACTACGACATGAGGAACTGTAAAGGGTCCCAGCACTAGGAAGGTTGGGACGCACTGATCTGAGAGGTTAACAATGGGGATAGGAAAGGGGACAGTACTCACTGGTCCACACAACTGCTTCAAAACAACTTGCTAGGCATACACATGATCCCAGCGTCTGGGAAGCAGAAGCAGGGGACCATGACTCTGAAGTCAGCTAAGAGTGTGTTTGAAACTGGTGGTGGCGCACACCTGCAATCCCAGCATTAAGGAGGCAGAGACAGATGGATCTCTGAGCTTGAGGCCAGCCTGGTCTACAAACCGAGTTCCAGGGCAGCCAGGGATAAACAGAAAAACCTTGTCTCAAAAAACCAAAATCAAAAATTAAAAAAATAATCAAAAAACTCAATCAATATTTACTTCAAAAAAATTTCTTACATTTTTGCCTCTCATTTAGTGTGTGACTTTCCCAATACCAAATAAATTAGACACAAAGTGTGTGTTGGGGAGGGGGTGACTCTGTCAGAAATTATTACTCAAAAATATACTTGAACCCAACAGTGTTGATTTAGTTCTGTTGTTCTCATACTAATTTCTTTTTTTTTTCAACTGTGAGAAATCAATCATGAGGCAGCCACGTATCTATCAAGCCTACCTTTCAATGGCTTTCACGCTGAGGCAGAACAAGTCCCTCTTGTAGTCTAGGCTCTTGGGAGTGCATTTATACACGTAGCCGAGGTTCAAGGAGCAGCCTGTGCAGTACAGAGTCTCAAGAATGCTGCAATAAAGAAATGACACTGCTTAGGGAGAAAGTAGCAATGCGGATGATAAAAATCCTCCTTGCTAAAATCCACACGCGGAGGGCTGGCTAGACGGCTCAGCAGGTAGAGGTGCTTGTTGCCAAGCATGAAAACCTGACTCAATCCCCAGAACCCATATGGTGAAAGGAGAGTTGTCCCAACCTCCATAGACACAGACAGACGGACAGACAGACACACACACACGATTTAAAGAAATAAAAATTAGGGCTGGAGAGATGGCTCAGAGGGTAAGAGCACTGACTGTTCTTCCAGAAGTCCTGAGTTCAATTCCCAGCAACCACATGGTAGCTCACAACCATCTATAGTAAGATCTGGTGCCCTCTTCTGGCATGTGTATACATAATAAATAAATTAATTAAAAAAAAAGAAAGAAAAATTAAATCAAGCTCCATAAGCCCTGAGTTGCTTCAGGTGAAAAGGAGCTATCTTCATGTTGTTGTTTTCCTTTTGTGGCTTTTGTTTTGGTGTTTGGTTTTGTGGTTTGGAGATAGGGTCTTACTATGTAGCCCACCCCAACTTAAAACTTCTGGCAGGTGTTATCCTGTCCCATCTTCCCATGGCAAGTGCTGGGGTGACAAGCAAGCGCCACTACAACCAGGTTCATCCTGACTGTATGATGTCGTATGTGAGGAAGAAGAAAAACGAGGGTAATATGGCTGCAGGAGAATGCAGACAGCCACTCTAGGCCACAGGACTCTGGACAGCAAATGGCAAGGACATGAACAAAGGGCTGAGGTAGGGTTTCCAGAATCTATAGTCCCTGATCTACGATTAAGACAAACTATTTGAAATCTGGAAAATCAACAAAGTCTACACATCCTTTACAATGTCCGACCAGTCACCTCAGGTCACTAATACTCTAGGTAGGAAGGTAGGCAGCTTCCCTGCAATAACAGAGAAAGAGCATTTCAGGCTTTCAGGCTGTAAGCATCAACTCTGTACTGTGGCACAGAGCAGCAGACAAACAGAACCCAATACTCTGCTCCCCTAAACACAGTCACACAACACAAACCCAGGCCAGGCCAGGAGTGGTGGCACAAAGTTTTAATCCCAGCACTCAGGAAGCAGAGGCAGGCAGGGCTCTGTGAGTTTGAGGACAGCCTGGTTTACAGAGTAAGTTCCAGGGAAGTCAGAACCGTACAGGGAAACCCTGTCTTGAAAAACCAAAAAACAAACACACACCCAGTCCCCACACCAGTTTGCAATTCTGCTCTAGTGGGGATCAGGCAGGTTTGCAGACCTTAGGAGAAAAGTTCTCCAAAGTTAGAAGGCATGTGGAAAGATTAGCTGCAGATACCCTCGTCTGGCTGAGGCGTAAAGGACTCTGCTAAGAGAAAAGGCAGCACAAAGGTTGGGCTGTGCTGCACACCTCCCCCCCCGCCCCCCCCCGCAGCGTTAACTAGGTTTGTCCAAAGAGCATTATCCCCCACTGAGCAGCTCTGCCTCATTCTGGTCCCTTATTAAATAGTTAAATACAGCTTCACAGTTTTCCCTCTTGAGACAGGGTCTTATGTATCCCAGGCTAGCCTTAATCTTGCTATGAACTCCTGATCCTTCTGCCTCCAAACTTCCAAATGCTAGGATTATAGGCGTGTCTCACCATAGCCAGTGAAGGGACTCTGGCCACTTTGAAAGTGGTAAGCACTGGCAGGCCGTGCCCTTCTCTCCCACCCCCTCTGCCTTGTTAAAAAACTGTTAGATTACATTCCTGAAGCTGGCCACCAAGGCCTATTCCCTTATTTGGCCACTTCCTCCTCTTAAGGCTGACCACCAAGGTCCAGCTATCAAAGTATTAAAGTCCAGCAATCAAAAGCCCCCTTTGGCTCACCTAACTAACATGTGCAATTAAAATTAAACACCTCAGGGGCTAGAGAGATGGCTCAACTGTTAAGAGCTCTTGATGCCCTTTCAGAGGACCCAGGTTCAATTCCCAGCACCCACACGGCAGACGGCAGCTCACAACTATCTATAACTCCAGTTCCAGGAGATCCGACACACTCACAGAGACATGCAAACAGGCAAAACTCCAATGCACATAAAATAAATAATTTTAAAATTAAGCCCCTCATCCTAACAAGGGGCTTCCCCTTGCACCTTTACAAACCACCATCTTCCTATGTGTCCTATCTATCTCCTCTCAACCCAGGGGCAGTCCTTTGTTGCTATTCCCCCACCCCCAGGACAAACAGGACAAATAGCCCTTCCCTATTTCCCGTGACCCCTTCTTCTTCATCCTCTGTCTCCTAGGTTTGTCTCTTATTCCTTGCCCACCATCCATCTGGGGCAAATAAGTCTCCTTTGCTGAGAACCTGGTCTTGGGCGTCCTAAGCCCATGCCTTTTCTTTCATCTAGCTAGTTAAATCAACCTTTGACATAAATTCGCTATGTGATTGCTAGAACTGTCTGTTCCCTTACATTGTATTTTGGCACAAACACTTTCCTGTCAACTAGAGCTATGTCCAGTACAGGCGACTCATCATATCATTGGACTCAATTTTCCGTATTTCAGGGCTGGAGAGATGGCTCAGTGGTTAAAAGCTCTGACTGTTCTTCCAGAGGACCAGGGTTCGATTCCCAGTACCCACATGGCAGCTCACAACTGTCTGTGACTCCACGGGATCCAACACCTTCACACAGACATATATGAAGGCAAAACACCAATGCATATGAAATAAATAAATTTAAAAAAAAAAGAATGTGTAAAACAATCTCTAGCACAGAGAAGTGGGAAGAATACTTTAAAAAAAAATTTCCGTTATTTCTCCTCATAATTGCTCCTCTAGTCTTCCAGCTCCCATTACACACATCTGGCTCTCCTTCCAGGCCCAGTCACATCTTCTAACTGTCCTTACAACCCAGGGTTTCCCAAACTCGTGCACCTAAACTACCACTCCACGTGAGAATTACAGTCCCAACATGCACCAAATTCATCACTATTGGACTTTTAGATCTTGTTATTCTTTCAGAGAGCCACCAAGTTTGGTTCCCAGCACCCACGTGGTAGTGATATGGGATTCCCCTTCATATGCTATGAATATGTTTTATTACTGTTGGTTAATAAAGAAGCTGTTTTGGCCTATGGCAGGGCAGAATATAGCAAGGCAGAAAATCCAAGCAGAGAGAGGAGGAAAAAAGGTGCAGTCAGGGAGATGCCATGTAGCTGCCCAAAAATCAAGAGATAACAAACCACAGCCTTGTGGTAAAATATAAAATAAAAATGGGTTAATTTAAGATATGAGCTATCTAATATTATGCCTGAGCCATTGGCCAAACAGTTTTGTAATTAATACAGTTTTTGTGTGATTATTTGGGTCTGGGTGGCCGGAAAAGGAAAGCATAGTCTCCGCTTACAAATGGCAAAGCAGCCTTTTATTAACTGATGGTAATAAAACATATCCACAGTATACAGAGGGGAATCCCACATCATGGTAGCTCAATCATCCACAGCTCCAGTTCCAGAGGAATCTGATGCCTTCTTCTGACTTTTGTGGGCACTAGGCACACTTGTGATGCATAAAGATACATGCAAGAAAAACATGTACACACATAAAATAAAGCAATAGCCAGGTGGTGGTGGGAGACGTCTTTAATCCCAGCACTCGGGAGGCAGAGGCAGGCGGATCTCTGTGAGTTCGAGGTCAGACTGGTCTATAAGAGCTAGTTCCAGGACAGGCTCCAAAGGTTCAGAGAAACCCTGTCTCGAAAAACCAAAAATAAATAAACCTTTAAAGAAAAAAGCAAACAAAAACATCTGCTGTAGGAAGTCTTACAGCCAGTGATTACCCGCCCACTGGGGCGTGGCCTCCTATACTATATATGCTGATGTAGAGCCTGCCTCCGGCCTCTTTTCCAGCCACTCTTTCTGGTTGCTGGATTCGCTTTCTGTTCTCCATTCAAGCAGAGGATTCTGATTTGTGAGTTTACCCCTAAATAAATAACCACCTATTTCTCAATTCTGATCTAGTGTGGGATTTCTTTTAAGCATCCTTCCACATTTGGCGCCCAACATGGGGCTGGACTCCATGCCTCCTGGGTGGACGGCCTAATGGCCTAGCCAGTCCACGACCCAGATAGTCTCCCAACCCTGCCCACTTGGCTTGCTTTTATCTAAGCAGTTTTTTGTAGAATCCCCAACACAGCAGAGTTTACTGTATGTGGCAACTTGGAAATTTCCCAAGCATGACAACTGCTGCATTCCCTGGGGCGGATCCTTGCCGCTTGGCGACCTGTGCAGCTTCTGGTTTCTGTTCCCTGCCCGTGAGTTCTGGGTTTCTTGCTCCATGTATGGAATTGATTTAATTGCTTATAATTTGTCAAGTAAAGCAAATTTCTCAGTATCCTTCCACAAACATCTTCGTAGATCCCAAGTAGAAAACCCCACTTACACTACCAATGATGTACAGGCAAATCTACATGCTATGTATATATCAAGCTTCATAATAATTAGGAGGCTACAATACATTATCAAGACTGTTAATCAAGAAAAAGATTTAGAAAAACCTGAGATTTGAACTCCAAGGATATACTGATAATAAATGGGTAATATGAATTTTCAGAATCAATCACAACCCTGTACAAAAGCTCACGTGAGCCCTCTCACATCTTGGTACCACTGAATGTGGTCTGTCTTCCCATGCTGGAGAAGAAACTAAAGTGAACAGTACATGGCCCTCAGAACTGGGGTCTCTTGAAGGTGACTAAGACTGGACATTCATCATGGTAGAGTCCCAATGACTAAATCTGGGTGGCTTTATAAGAGGGAGACCAGAAGAGATACCCACCCACTAGTTTCAATCTGGCCACAGTACACTCTGCACCATCTGGGGCTCTGTCATCAAGAAGGCTACCATTGGACATGGCCTTTAGACAACGTACCCCCAGAACCATAAGCCAAAGCGTAGTGGCATTTCATTTGAATTTTAATAAATAAAGCTTGCCTGAAGATCAGAGAGTAAAACAGCCCCACCGATCAGCCTTACAGACCAGGTAACGGTAAACAAACACCTTTAACCCCAGTAGCCACATTAGTTGCCATAGAAACCAGGCAGTACATGCCTTTAAACCCAGCCCTAGAGAGGCTTATAATACAAGAGGAAACAGCTCTCGGGCGGGCACAGTCTCATTCTGAGATTCCTGGAGGCTGGATCGCCATTTTCAAACTGAGGTTGAGGTGAGAGCCAGCAGCTGGCTGCTTTGCTTTTCTCATCTTCAAGTTGAACCCCAATTTCTATCTCTGAGTTTTTAATTAATCGTGCTTCAGCCAAGCAAGCCTTCCTCCTTTATAATTTAGCATGGTCAGGTACTTCATCACAACCCACACTAATCCAGACCCTAAAATAATCTTGGGGAACAGCAGGGAGTGGGTAGCCACTATTAGACTATCATTAGCAAGACTGAGAAGCAATACCAGAAACCATGATTTTAATCAAGGAACTGGCTCAATCATAAGATCCTCAATAAAGCAGGGAATCAGACAAGCACAGGAGCCTACAGTTACCTCCACAACTTAAGCCTTCTGAAGCCCACCCCTGTGCTCTGGCTGACCACTGGAATGCCCCAGTCAATCACTCAGTAGAAGACATCCTAAGGCCCAGCGATGGTGGTACTCGCCTTTAACCCAGCACTTGAGAGGCAAAGGCAAATGGATCTCAGTGAGTTCGAGGCCAGCCTAGTTTACAAAGCAAGTTCCAGTAAAGCCAGGACTGTTACACAGAGAAACCCTGTCTCAAAAAACAAAACAAAACAAACAAAAAACAGAAAGGACATCCTAAAGCAATACAGCGTTTCACAAGGCCTAGTGAAACACAAGACAACTGATGGCATCACAAAGGACAGGTTCAGGTGACACAGTAAAGACCACTGGATGAGAAAGGCAATTCCCTTCTCAGATCTCTACCAATTCTGATTACAAAAAGAGCAGCCTAGGTCTAACACCACACTGCAGTCAACCACAGGCTTAGAACTCAATACAATAGCTGTGAGATCTGATATATCTGCTTTACTGTAGTCTGAAGAGCTGCTCTTGAGCTGATTTAATGAAAACATACAAAACAGTGGACCTGGTCCACAGACACGACAAATGGAGGCGGCTCCATGAGAAGACTCGAGCAGGGGAGCAGAGAGAAAGGAGCACTGCAGAGGCGTAGGCAAACCAGTGCTATAGCCTAGTGAGAGGCAACTCCTGGGCTTGTTTCCTGCAGCCACAAAGTGAGACATGATCTAAAGCTGAAATTCCCGGGAGATACTAGAGAGATGGCTCAACAGTTAAGAGCACTGGCTGTCCTTGCAGAGAACCAGGTTCAATTCCCAGTACTCACATGGCAGCTCACACAATTCCTAATTCCAGGGGATCCAATGCCCTCTTCTGACCTCTGTGGGCTTCAGGCACACATGTGGTGAACATATATACATACATATAAAACAGTCGTACATATAAGGATAAATAAATCTAAAAAGTAAAGGTGAGATTTTACCTGCCAGCAACATAACCTGTCACACCTACATATCATCTTTCCCGATATCGATGCAGTTTTCCTTGAGTTTCTATACCGCTGAACTATACTTTATAAGGTATTCTAGCATTATTAAAGCTTTAGTGTCAGTATCACCTTTTGCTTCTCGGGGTACTACCTAAAGTTAGTTTTTATGCCTCAGCAAGACACAGTTCCTATTTGGGGTAGCAATTACATGAGGCAGGACTTCCCATGCAGTTTGTTGAGGACAGCACTTGCAGCCACTAGATGGCAGCCACAAGGAGTCAGTCCCCTCAGCCTAGCAGTGGCCACACAGAACCTAGGATTGCCCTGTCTGTGATTGGGACTGGCTGTTTATGGCCAGAGCCAGTCTGTCTGTACCCAGTGGGCTGTGGATAAGGATTCTCTATTACATTTCCTATCTGTGCCAGGACATGGAAGAGGCAGGCAGCACTGAACAGGGCACCCCAGATAGATGTGCTCTACATCTACTTTCCATTTTCTTCAGCACCAAACCCAAAGCCTTAAAATCAGTGTTAGCTACACCTGTAGAAACTTCCACTTTCCTATCTAAAGGGCTGTCACCACTGAATAATGGATATTTGCTTCTTTTATATGTGTTAAATTACCATGAAAAGTTACATCCCAAGCAATCTCACAGAATTGTGGAAGACTTTTCCTTAAATGTTTTCTCTACATGATATTCACATAAATAAGTAAGGTGAATACTTACCAACCGTCTTCACCTTTGCACTTGGACAGTTTCTGTTCTTTATCCACAGATACATTAGAGGAGACACCTGGAAGAGCAACACTTTGTTAGCGTGGTCTGTTACAACACACCTGAACACAGGGAACTTTTAACTGTTAGCGTGGTCTGTTACAATACACCTGAACATGGGGAACTTTTAACTGTTAGCGTGGTCTGTTACAATACAGTTGAAGACAGGGAACTTTTAACTGTTAGCGTGGTCTGTTACAATACACCTGAACACGGGCAACTTTTAACTCTGTTAGCGTGGTCTGTTATAATACACCTGAACACAGGAAACTTTTAACTCAACTTTAACTTTTTAGAACTCGGAGCACTAGGGGAAAAAAAGGACCCAAAAGGAAAAAAAGGGGTTGCCAGGGCATATACATGGTTCAACACTAAAGGTACAGGGGCCTTCTGGGAAGAGAAGGTGGAATAAGAACTACTTCATGTCCTCTGAAAACTAACAGTACTCACAAAATGAACAAAATTACCAGGGACATCAGTGGTGGAGAATCGCATGCTAGATAGAGTGAAACTGGGCAGAGACCAAGGAAGATGGTCGTCCTTGTCCTCCAGCACACAGCTCCTCTCTCTAAAAGTAACTGAGCAGGTCCCCAGCCACCAGACATCTTGTGCTTGGGCACCTCACAGCTGGACCAGAGAAGCAGTACAAAACACCCCAGAGGGAAATAACAAAGTGGCATCATTTAGTAAATGTCTCCATGTTACCCCCTTCCACAGTTTGCCCTGGTAACCCCCACACCCACATATTCAGTTGCTCCAGTTAGAAGCCGAGACAGAGTCCGTGAGTCTATTTTGGTTTTTACAGCCGGGAAACACCAGCCTGCATCTTGCGGGACAATGGCTCTAACAGTGCTGGTTGGCCTCCCCCCCTCCCTCCTTGCCTGAGGGAGAAGAACCCATTCTGCCACTTAGTTCAAAGCCATTCTGGGAAACACAGCAAGACCCCCATTTCGAAACAGGAAAAAAAAATTAAGAATTGTAAATGTCATAAACATGAACAAAGCTAAATAAAACAATCCAACTGGGGCAAGAGGGAACAGAAATTAATCTGAAAATTAATTAGTAACAATTAATAAAATTTAATCTAAAAATTAATATTTTCTTGAAACTTTTACACCCTTCTGCATTGTTTAACAAATGCAAAGGGGATAATTCCAGTGAATCACTATGGGAAACTTTATAAAAGACTCAGAAAGAATTATTAATATGGGGATAAACTCATCTAGTTTACACAGGTTATATTCTAAAACCTAACAACAGTATTAATGCATACAGAAAGCAAGATAGAAAAGCTATAAAAAAAACGGAAAAAACAAAAGTCTTAACGTTATTTCTTTAAAACCCATAAACAAAATAAACCCATTATTATACGATATCAAAAATCTCAACCCAGTTTTAGGCTGTCCAAATTAACGGGGCAATGCTAAACTTCTATCAAAGAGGCTAACAGGGTGGATCACTCCTAAAGAAATCGCCTACTCATTTAATCATCCTACTCATTATCTATCCCACAATTTGGAGAAGAGACAACTGAGACACAAGCTGTCGGATAGTTAGCCCAAGGACATTTAGCTAAGTCGATGGCGGCCCGTAATTTCCCCCTAGCAGCTGTATGGTTTTAACACTTGAAGGTGCATGGGCTAACGGAGCCCGTCAGATCTGAAAAGTCTTGACATTGCCCTAAAACGCTTGGTCCCTTGTTTCTGAATAATGTCCTCGACGATGCTCAACCGAGGCCCTTCTAGACCCGTCCCTCGTGAGTCCCTCGTGAGCCACGAACAGGACTCCCCTCCTCCCCGTTTGTTCACGCCCCCCTGGGAGGCCCTCCCGCCGGAGACGACGCTACCGGCCCGAGCCAGGACTGACAGCTTAGAAGGATGCAGCTCTTGTCCTCCTGGCTGGTCACCCAGGTAAGCGAGTCGCCCAGCGGCCGGCGACAGCGCGCGCACAGGAACACGAGCGGGTAGTCCCCGGCCGCCGCGGCCGCCTTCTCCTCGCACCGCTCCGGCTCCGCCTCCGACGCGACAGCGCTAGACATGCTCGCCCACTGCTGAAGCAGCTGGTGGCGGATCGAGCACTCTGAGAGCCGCTTCTCCAGAAGCGAGGAGTCGCTCCACATGTCCTGGCGGTTGCCTGCACGGGAAGCAGAGGGGAAAGCCAGCGAGCAGGTACCCGCCATGGATTACAAATCCGCCGCGCCCCAGAGGCCCACGGGAAATGCACAGACGCGCAAGCGCGAGGACCAAGAGGCGGGGCTACGATCGAAGGGTGGAGCCTGAGAACCCGACCACAGCTAGTGCGCATGCTCGTCGTCGAGCTAGCGCGAGCTGTGCTCCGCTAGTCTGCGTCCTGCGGTCTCCCCGAAAGCCGAGTGTTTGAGGGAGGCCTGCGTCTGTCTCAGCTCCTTCCGCCACCGTGGAGGAAGTCGAGGGTCTCAAATGAGCTCACCTAATCCTTCCCCACCGTGAGCACGAGTGGACACGCCGGTGCTGGGTTAGAAGAGCCGGGCGGTGGTGGCGCTCGCCTTTAATCCCAGCATAGCAGAGACAGGCAGATCTCTGAGTTCGAGACCAGCCTGGTCTACAGAGCTAGTTTCAGGACAGCCAGGGCTACACAAAAAAACCCTGTCTCGAAAAGCAAAACCAAACTTTACTTCCTATTTTAGTGTCTCTGGCCACTAGCAAAAGGTTTTGAATCCAAAGTCTTCAGGTTGACCTAGCCCCTCCACAAGGTGGGAACACGCCAGGAAATATTTTTGCCTTCTCGAAATATGACTTTAACTTTTTGTTTGTTTTTTGAAGCTGTCGTGTTGTTCAGGCTGTCCTGGAATTCATTATGTAGCCCACCCACAGTGACCCTCCTGCTTCAGTCTCCCAAATGTTAGGATTACAGGCCTGATTCCCAAACAATGGAATATGTGTGAGAATGCCATGCTTGTGTTAATTAGCTTCCAAGTAGAAGAAAAATGCTTCAAAGAATATAGGGTTTTTCCACCCAGCGAATTACCTTTTTTCCCTACTGCCTTTGTAGAGTGACCCTGCCCTACACTATCTGCGTTACCTGAGTAACAACACCCACATGAGTAGTGTAAGTTGGGTAGTATCTTTGGAATTCAATGGACGATTGTTTGCCCCAGACTTTGGGATCCTATGGTCAATACTAAAAATGTTATACTAGAGAATATCCCAGTACATCAGTCCTTCGTTCTCAGCAATACATCTTGTAAGAAACACAGCTCAAAGTGGCTAACAGAGAGTTTATTATGGAGCCAACTAGGAGTGGCCTTAGCCCAGGAACTTAGATTCCATGTTCCAATGTGGCATCAGTTTCACCAAGTTTTAATAGTATGTGAGGGGGCACAGAAAAGAAACCACCAAAATGACCCATTTGACAATTAAAGAGGGTGGTTTTTATTGTACTTAAGAAAGAGAAAATGTCCAGAGGCATCTGGAAGAGTTCCAGAGTAGAGAGAAAACGATGCTGGACATGGCCAGGGCTGTCTGCAAGAGAAGGGAGAATAGCAGGAGAGAATAGTAGAGATAGTGAGATGGAGGAGGGGTACCTTGTCATTATATAGAGAATGAATGTGTGTCTGGGGGAAGGGAAGCCTCTGAGCTGGGACAGGTCTGGGAATTTGAGGTAGAGGAGGAGGTGAGAAGGACCAAAATGCTAGAGTTGGGGGTTTGAAGTGTATGACAGCTACTAGTGAAGAGGGGCTCTAGGAACCAAAACCAGCATGGGCTTTGATATGCAACCACCGGCATTTGTCAATGGAGAGCTGTATGTTCCTTCTGCCAGACAGGCAGGGGAATGACTCCTCTCCGAACCTGTTTCACAAGTTCCTGAGGAATGCTGGCTTTCATTTAACTGCCAGAAATCCTTCTGTGGTCCAGCTTGAGGTGGGCCAGGACCTGTTATTTCAGGATACATGCACTTCCCGAGACTTAAAAGTATGGTAACAGAACAGAACAAAGAATGCCATAAACCAACCAGCTTTTCAAATACACTGGAAGGTACGGCAGGAAGAGGGATCCAGTGCCATCTGATCAATGGGAGCCCTCTGCTGGAGATCCAGTGCCATCTGATCAATGGGAGCCCTCTGCTGGAGATCCAGTGCCATCTGATCAATGGGAGCCCTCTGCTGGAGACTCCAGTGCTATCTGATCAATGGGAGCCCTCTGCTGGAGATCCAGTGCTATCTGAGCAATAGGAACCCTCTGCCGGAGACTCCAGTGCTATCTCGCCGTAGTCTTAGCATTTGGGTTGGAAGCTAGGGATCTGTTTGTACATATCAAAATATTTACCACATACAGGGTAGGACAATAAATGACCATCTAAGAGGACTAAAGATAACCCAAAATAATTGGGCTCTGAATTTAACAGCATTCCAATCACTGCACGTCATCGAAGTTCTGGTCCCTCAATTGGCCTTTGTGATCTCTGCCTCTTTCCAAGAATTTCCTTCAGAGTTCCAAGATCGCTGGTGGAGGCAGGAAATAGTATTCATTGCCAAACACTCTAGAACCCATGTTTTGCCGAACTCGATGGGGTGGGAGGAATAGAAGGAAAGAGCTTGGAGACAAAAAGAAGAAACTTCAAGAAGAAATGAATTGTTGAGCCCTTGACTATTTTGCTGGAAGAATTGTGGATTGATTTTTATTTACATTTATCTAAGGGGGACATGCAAATGT
This sequence comes from Ondatra zibethicus, assembly GCA_004026605.1. NCBI lineage: Eukaryota > Metazoa > Chordata > Mammalia > Rodentia > Cricetidae > Ondatra > Ondatra zibethicus. The sequence continues at coordinate 183,653 of PVIU01001610.1, read as the reverse complement.
TGAAGGTCAGAGGACACCTAGGAGTCAGTTCTTTTCTTCCTAGGGATTGAACACAGGCTTGTTACTGAGCACCTTCAACCTCTGAGTCACCTCACCACCCTAAATTATGGATTCTCAAAAGTGTGCTGGCAGCTGAGGAAAATGAGAAATTAATAACTGTTGATTACAATCACGCTGATTTTAATTGCATGCGCTTCCTAACACTTGCTCGCCAGAATGACAATAAGATGTGATTGCAGGTCCCCAGAGGCGGTGGCTGACTTCTCTGGTAGGCAGGTTTGATTGTGGCCACATTCAAAGACCATTTAGATGTGTGTTGGGGGTGGGGATCCAAAAGGTACCCAAGGCTGCCTTCCCTAACCAACTGGCACCAGGAGAATGACACATTGTGTCCTCAGCCCCCAAGGACCTTCTGTCACCATAAAGATTCCTTCTTAGGGGATACAACCCACTGGAGGATAATTGGGGGTGGGGGTGGGGGCTGGGGAGCATTTGTTCCCAGGTAGAAATCAGGACTATGGCTCACCTTCTTAAAAGTCCTCAGAGGCAGGACGTTCTTTAAATAGGGTTTCTTCTCTCTTCTATTTGATGAGTGGAATCACAATTTCCCAGTCCTCAACCAATCCTTGTTCCTCGTGAAGGTTAAAAACAAATAGGGAGAGCATGTGGTTTTCAGCAAAACAGCAATACAATGGGGCTGAAAAACCCACACGTCTTAATTGATGCTTCTCGTTCTAATGATGAAAAAGACTGGCAGAGATTTTTGAGAGCCCGGACTGTTAATTACTGAGCACACCCCTCCCCTTCTAGGGAAGCTGCTCCCTTTCTCCAGGGCAAACAACAGTGTAACCATCCACATCTCAACATTTTAAACGGGAAGAAAAGATGCTAGCGGTCAAGGCCTTGGAGGCATTTGTTAGAGTAAGTGTGCCATTGTTGTCTCAGAGTCGACCTTCCTGGGAGATTAGCTTCCTCTAATGCCAAAGATGGCAGGAGTTGTTTATGTGTTAATATGTTTAATATGTTCTTTTTTTAAATCTAGAATACTGTCACACCAATTAGTTCACCTTAACAGCTGGTAAACCATTAGACAGAAAGTAAAATTTTCAAACTAATCTAATCAAATTGTGCTCAATTGGCAATGAAGGAAGGAAAGCAAGAGGGTGGAGAGGTAAAATCTCCAACGCCTCAGCCTAAAACACCTGCACAAGGATGTGAAGCCCTCCCTTCCCTCCACCTGACCTGCTAAATTCAACACAGGCACTTACTTACAGAAACTTGATGACTTTTAGGAAAGTCCAAGAGTTCCTGAAAACCTCTTCTTCAACCCTGAGCCCCCATCCCTACCCCCCAAATCTTGGTGGTATTCACTAAGAGTCGGGGTGCCTTATGGCATAGGCAAACTTCTAGAGAAATGAGTCTAGGCCACAGACACTCTGACTCTTAGGGTGTACCCAAGGAAGACCACAAGATTTCAAGTCATACTCACACAGCTGGTAACCATGACATACTTTAGAGATGAATGGAACTCATGAAGCTAATTTCTTGGGACTGGAAAAACGGGCCAGTCAGCAAAGTGCTTCCCATACAGGAATGAGGAACCGAGTTCGAGCCTCATAACCCACGTTTGTTTGTTTGTTTATTTATTTATTTATTTGCAGAGTAAAGTTGGATATTTATTCGGGGGGGTTATGGAGGAGGAAGGGGGAGGGGAGAAGAGCTGAGAGAGAGAGAAAGAAAGAGAGAGGAGAGGAAGAGAGGCAGAAGCTGCCTGTCCAAGAGGAAGACGGAAAAGAGAGAGAACTCAGGCCGGAAGCTGAAGATCAGCGTGCCTCAGCAGATGGGGGAGGGAGTGATAACCCACGTTTATAAAAACAACAACAAACAAACAAAAACCAGGCAGCACCAATGCACACAGGCTCTAGGGGCTGAACTGAGAGGCGTCTCATGTTTGCATGGCAGGCACCACTTTACCCATGGAGCTGTTTCCCAAGCACACGGCTGCTGGCCATCAGCACACAACATGGCCTTTAAGTCACATTCCTTACAGAAAGGTTTGAAAAGGAGCCAAGCATTTCCAGCTTCATTAAAATCAAGGTATTAACGTTGGTAAAATGCTATTCATTAATCAAATATAAATTCTTCTGAACTCCCTCAGATTTTCCACTGACGTCCTTGTCTCCTTCCCTAAGATCCAACCCAGAATGCCATGGTGCAGTGAGGCGTCTGTCTCCTTCATCTATCCCAGTCTCTAGCACATCCTTAGCTTCCTCTCACCTTCCCGGCTTGGACTCTTCTAACGGAGACCAGGAAGTCATTTTGTTGGACACCCTAGATTTAGCTTTGCCTAATGTCTGAGTCAGAGTTGCTGGGGTCACCACAGATGGAGGTGACGTGTCCCTCAGTGCAATGACAGGGACACAGCCATCACTGCCTGTCAGTACTTTGAGATGCAGCACCTGGAGGTTTCTTGTGGTTGTTTTTCTCTGTGTAAACAGTATTGCTTTATATTGTTATTCAAATTAGTGATTAACAATTTGGAGATCCTTGTTAAATTAGGCAAATATTGTTTCTTGACAAAATTTTGGCTGCGAATTTGACCTCCATCTTTACAGGCCCACCAGAGTCTTGCTCTCCGATAGATGTGCTCGTTGACAGGTGGCGATTTTCTGTTTCAGTTTGATTCTTTTTCTCAGTCAAGAATTTGACCAATGTTATTGTTTTAACTGTGGAATGGGGGACTGAACCTAGAGCCTGGAGTACTGGTAGGCAAGTTCTATCTCTACCACTGAGCTACGCATGCCTTGAACAATATAAACAGATGAGGAGTTACCATGGCTTTTCACTCGAAGACTCCTCTACCCCATGCCAAGCTCCGACCCCTGACTCCTAAAACCAATTAAACTTTTGTTTTCTGCTTGAAGTCACACTGGTAGATGTTGTGATGGATGTGGGACGCACCTAGGAAAGACATCTGTCTATAACTACAAATCCCACCCACGGTGTTCCCTTCTCTCGCTGTTGTTAACCCCTTTGTTTCTGTGGCTTTCTGGCCCTCTCTGGTGCCTCTGAATAGTTGTTTTATTATATCTTATCCATATTTTGTAGTTATTACCTGGAAACCCATTAGTAGGATATGTGCTACTACACACACACACACACACACACACACACACACACACACACACGCACAGAGATAGAGAGAGAGAGAGCATGATTAATAAAGAGCCAGAGACAGAAATTGGGGTTCAACCAGAAGGTCAGAAAAGCAAAACAGCCAGCCACTGGCTCTTCTTACCTTGACCTCAGTCCAAAATGGCCATCCTGCCTCCTGGAGTGTCAGACTGAGACTGTGAGTGAGAGCCGTCTCCTCCTGTCGTATGTTCCTCTCCAGGGCTGGGGTTAAAGGCGTGCACTCTACTGCCCAGTTTCTATGGCAAACTAGTGTGGCTACTGGAATTAAAGGTGTTTGTTACCACTGCCTGGTCTGTAAGGCTGATCAGTGCATCTGTTTTGCTTTCTGAACTTCAAGCAAACTTTATTAAAATACAAATGAACTATCACTACACACACACACACACATATAAATGCCTACCTGACTGGGGTTTTAGTTTAATACTTTCAAATTTAAACAACTTAAAATGGTGACAGTTACAGAATTTTTGAAGCTTTTTAAAAATTTTATGGAACATGTTTAATTTGACTGATATTATCAATAAATTCTGACAATAGGTAAATCATAGTCTTTGTCTTACATATTTTACAAAGCACGCAGAGATGTTAAGACAAGTAAAGGAATGGATTAAAAAGTCAGCAGAAACTGCCCAAACTGTATTAGGTAAAGGGACTGAAAGAACTGAGGATGTAAAGGAACAGTAACACAGGCATTTCAGCAATCACCTCGTGCTGTGTAAGACAGCACCCCAAGATTAGGGACTTGAAAGAGCCATTTGGGCTCGGGAGACGGCCCTATTGGTAAATTGTCGCTTGCCTTGGAAACATGAGGACCTGAGTTCAAGCCCCAGAGCCCATGTCAGAAAGTAACTAGATGTGATGGATGGTGCACACTTGTAATCACAGCACTAGGGAGGCAGATGCAGGCACCCCCGGGACTCACTGGCCAGACAGCAGAGGCTACTTGGTGAGATCCAGGTCAGTGGAAAATTAGGTGGATGGCTCTTGAGGAATGATACTTGATTGTATTTTGTCCTTGCCCCCCCCAACGTGTGTGTGTGTGTGTGTGTGTGTGCTCACAGAGTGGAGAGGAAGGGGTGAGAAGAGACAGAAAAGAGAGAGAGAGAGAGAGAGAGAGAGAGAGAGAGAGAGAGAGAAAGAGGAGGTATATTATATTACCACTCATGCTACTGGGGTTTGCCTGGCTCTTGACTGTGCAATCTGTCCCTGGTTCCCAGGAGGCCAGGCCCTGCTGCTGTGGCTGCAGAAGAATGGGTGTGTCAGACCTTAAGAGAGCGAGCAGTTCTCAGCCTTCCTAACGCTACAACCCTTCAATACAGCTCCTCATGCTGTGCTGACCTCCAACCATAAATTATTTTGCTGCTACGTCATAACTGTAATTTTGCTAGTTATGAATCATAATATAAATATCTGATATACAGGATATCTGATATGTGACCCCCAGGGGGTCTTGACCCACATTGAGAACTGCTGTCTTAAGACCTTGGCCTGGAACTTGACCCACACTGAGAACTGCTTTCTTAAGACCTTGGCCTGGAACTTGCACAATGTCTTTATGTTTTGTTTTCAGTGCTGGGAATTGAATGGGCCCAGGGCCCTGTAGCTGCTCTGCATTGCGCTCTGCCATTGAGTCACATCCCAGGTCAACATAACTTCTTAGATGCTGGATCAATTTCTCAAAGTCAGAACAAGCCACAAGGGCAACTCATGTGCAAGGGCTCACCACTGTGGGAAAGTGAATTATGCAATATCTCTATAACACTACCTAGGAACAAAAGGGGCTATTGCTTCAGGCACTATGCTGACGACATCAGAGATCAAAGGCGTCACGCTGGGCTGCATTATGTGATCGATCACGTATATGGGTCTTATTTGAGATTTCTGTGTGACTGGGTGAGAGGAGTGGCCAACCAACTTCCTTGATCGATAGCTGGGCTTTTATGCTAAAGAGGCGGTACGTGGAGACTCGCGATTGTCAGAGGATCCAATCACAAGTTAATGAGAACTGGAACTCAGCCCACACTTTAACCTCCAGGGAGGGAAGGCTACATGTCACCTTGAACTTGAGACCAGCTACCAGGACCTAATGATTTAATGTTTCACATCTGTACCCCAGAACCTCGAGACCCTACACAGGAGGATGGGGTGCAGGAGGTAATTGGGGTTGTGTATGGAGAAGGCCAGGAAGCTTCGTACCTCTGCCCAACACCTCAAAACTGAGGGAAATGCCAAATAAACCCCTTCGCTTCCTATGCTTATAGCACCAGCCTTAGAGGACTGGCAGCTAACATTACCCTCTCATGGCTTTCCTCCAGCTCACGCCTCTGACATGTGCTACAGATGCCTATATTTTGGTTCAGAATTTGGAGACCACTCTCGTCTGTCTTTGGTGAGCTAGAACACTTGACTTGTTTCTTGACAGAGGGTGATGTTTTGATGTCAAAGAGCTGAAAAGTCCACCCTTAAAGCCTAACCAATGTCACAATGTTCTGAAAAGGCAGCCTCTGCCGAGCCAGGAAGCTAGACCACACATGCACAGGCCACTCACCACTTCATTACCCTCCCTCCCTTCCTTCCGTCCTCCCTTCCCTCCATCACCCCTTCCCTCCCATCATCTTTTCCCCTGTCTCAGACCAGCCTGCTTCTTTACACCATAAAAGTCCCTACCCCCATCCTCAGGTTACAGAATTGACACTTGGGTCTTCTGTGTCCTCAATCTTTGCCTCACAAAAAGATTTTCTACTGTAAAAAAAACACTTTTAGTCACTGTCACATGCTAGTGTACAAATCAGGCCTGGGTCGGTAGAGACAGCTTCTGTCTGGTTATACCTGAGTCGTATCCTTTTATGATAAGTGGAATCCTGGGAACCAGGGGAGGGGAAGAGCTTGTTAAACCCGAACTGAGGTGACAACCTGGGGTTTGGGATTAAAGCTGAAGCAGGAAGAGGCAGGTGACTCTGTGGGACTGGGCCGTTCCCTGAGGGCTCTTCAACCTTGGGCAGTGGTGTAGGAAGTTCTTCTATGTGTTGCTTTCATTGGTTAATAAAGAAACTGCCTTGGCCTTTTGATAGGACAGAACTTAGATAGGCGGGAAGACAGAACTAAATGCTGGGAAGAAGGGCAGTGTGGCAGATGCCATGAAGCTCCTGCCTGAGACTAATGCTGGTTAGAATCTTTCCTGATAAGCCACAACCTTGTGGTGTTACACAGATTGGTAAAAATGGGTTAGATCAGGATGTGAGAATTGGCCAAGAAGAGGCTAGATATAATGGGCCAGGCAATAATTTAATTAATACAATTTCTGTATGGTTATTTTGGGGGTTAAGCTATCCGGGCAGCGGGATGCGGCCTGCTCGCCTCTTACAACAGGGCAGTTACTATAAAAACCGCGTTCAATTATGATAGTGTCTGTAGACAACAGGAACTTGCCTGGTATGAAAACCCTACACTTCTGCTGAGAGGTGAAACACAAGTTACCCCTTGCTTTTCTAAGGAAAGACTGCCACTTTGCTTTGGAAATCCAAGCACAACCCCCTCCTTCTAGCCCTCCGAGGACCTCCAAGAGCTCCCTCAGAGTGTCTGCTGTGGCATTGTCTGGGGTGCATCTGTTGATACCACCAATGGAGACCAGAGCCAACCAACAGTTAGAAAACAAGCAGGACAGACAGAAAGACCCAGGATTGGTGCAGAACTTCCAAAGGCATAATTCCAAAGTGCTTCACGCTTTGGCTGCTCCTTCCAGTATCCCCCATTCTTTCAGGAGAGTGTCTAGAGATCACGTGAACAAGTGGGTGTGTAAGTTAGGGTGGGCCCCACAGACACCTGGATTCCTCCTTCCACTCGGCATCAGTTAAGAGCTGTGTAGACCCTTGCACCTTATTTCCCAAGAGCTCAGTCCTGTGGGATGCTGATGTAGATACACCACTTCTCTGGTCTGAACAAATGCGGCCAGCTGGCCACCACCCAGATGGCTCCTGTAAAAGCTGGGGAGGGGGGTGCGTTCAGCCAAGTCGAGGGATTTACTGCCTTAGCTGACTGGTTGTGCACATGACAGATGTTGCAAGTACAGAGGCTGCCTTCAGAATCCAAGCCAGAGGTCTACTGGTTGCCTAATAATACCAAGAACTGGCAGGCTTTAATAACATCAAGAACAGCCTCGGTCTAAGTCAAGGGCACTGCCAGGCTTTCCTGCAGCTTGATTAACCTTTCATGTATCAGAGGCAAAATGGAAGCTCTGTCCAGCTCCATGAGTCATTTTCTGCTTTGGCGTCTGATTTCTTGCCCACTTCCCAGTCCTTCCTCGGAGAGGCAAAGCTAGAGCTGAATGGGAAGCCGTGCCTCGGGCAGTCGGCTTTTCTTGCTTTGGAGTTTTTTCTAGGAGGGGCAGGATCCAGAGGCCATCGATGGGAACAGCCTCCTGACCTTCCAGCAAAGCTATGATAAGCAGGCCCCATGTCTGGAGACCCACAGGCGAGCCCGAGTGATTCTGACAGAAATGAGTTAAGCAATGTTGTCCCTGGGGCCCACAGCCCAGCTCCGGATGTGAGTCTCTGGCAGACACTGGCCTCCATAACCAAAGTCATGGCCAACAGGACCAACGCCTCTGTCCTGTACACCAGCTATGAATATTACCTGGATTACTTAGACCTCATTCCTGTGGACGAGAAGAAGCTGAAAGCCAACAAGCGTAAGTCAGAACCTGGGAAAGCAGCCAGGCAGAGGCTGGGCCCGAGATGAGACGCTCTAGGCTTTGACTCCACTTACTAGCTGCAGGAGGCTCACCCGGCAGCAATAATACTGCACACACAGACAGGAGTGAGCCAGGCGCGGGACTCACAGTGCACCTGTAACTTTCGGGCGTAAGTTTATGAATGAACTTGCTATAAACTAAGCAGAATAGTCCTTTTACAAAACACATATATTTATTTAGGGGGTGGGGTGCCATAGGGCATCTGTGAAGGTTAGGGGGCAGCTTGGAGTCCCTAGCATGGAAATCCAGGTGTCAGACTTGGTGGCAAGCACCTTTAACCCTCTGAGCTATCTTGCTAGGCCGGCAGAATGTTCTAAGACAAATGCACGTGTGCACACACACACTAACTTTCATGCTTTATTTTTCCATTCATTTTATTAGTGTATATTAATTGTACAAAATAATGGATTTTGTTATAATAGTTTCATATGTGTAGACAGTTTAATTCTTTTGGTTTTGCTTCTTTGAGATGGAATCTTTTTATATAGCTTTGGCTCAGTTGGTACTCACTATATAGCACAGGCTTTGCTCAAACTCACAGAAATCCTCCTGCCTCAGTCACTCAAGGGCTGGGTCTACAGGTGTGTATTGCTATGGTCAGCTATGGACTTTGATCATATTCAGCCCCCTATTACGCTCCCTCATCCCCAACTCCTCCCCGACTCCCCTTTCCCCAGTTTCCCCTCCTATTTCCATGCCTTTTTCTCTCACCCTGCCATGCTGGGGATTGAAGAGCCTCCACCACTTCGCCATACCCCAGCCCCTCTACTTCTCTTTTGAAGGTACATTTCTTGATGGAATTGCATTTGCTTGGGGCTCCAGTAAGCTGGATGAGTTTCTTCAAACTGCAGAGTTCACTTTTCTTTACTGTCCATATTAGATCTGGGAGACATATTCCCCACCTCTAAGATGTAAGTCATAATCTCTGCTGAACTGACCACAGCTGCCCAGCATTGCTGCTCTCAGAGGACAAGCATGTGTTAACATCCACTTCTCATCTACTTATCCAGCTCTTGAGCAACTTGGCACTTTGTGGATGTTCTTCCCTGATCGGTCCAGCTCCTTGGCCAAGGCCAAAGGTCAGCTGAGGCGAAGGGCAGAAAGGCACAGCCCTGGAGCAGTGCGCTTGGCTGGGGACCTACCTCTGCCTGCTCCATTAGAGGTCTTGGGTTCTGGGGCTATGTCCCACACTGTAAATGGGATGCCTCAAAGGAATGACTCCCTATGGAAAGGAGATGGCTGGTTACACATCAGCTCCAAACACATAAATGCTAGGCTTTAGGACAGTAAGCACCAGCCAGGCGGAGCTCCTGGACAGTCTTTTAGAATAGCCTGTAACTCGCAGCATTGACATGAAGGTACTCATCCATGTTTCCTGAGGATTTCCCTCGTTCCCAACACTACAGGAAGCCCCCCTGTGGGGACAGGAGGTTGGCTGCGTGTTGACTGACACAAGGTAGAGAATTGTGACGTTCGGGGCAGGTTTTGCACACGTGACTCACCATGAAGAAGACGTAGTCAGAGGGAGGGAGTGCGGGGCTGGAAAACACACCTCCTTGTAAATATTGCCGTGAGTTCTGAACCTGAGGAGTCATGTTGATCTGGACAAAAGGGAGGTTTGTCTTCAGAAAGGCTTTGTAAAACAAAACACTATGCAGATGCAAATCAGAGAGATTTTCAGACACTGGAACTTTCTGAGGGTGGAGGATGTCCCACTTGGCCACCACCTGCTCTATAAAGCTGCTCCGCTGTTTTGGGTGGGAGGATTCTTGACCATCTTAGAGTCTGCAAGCTCAGCCTTGCCTGATAGCCTAAGTTCAGTCCCTGGGACCCATGCAGTAGGAAGAGAGAGCCGACCCTAGAGGACCCATGCGGTAGAAAGAGAGAGCCAACCCTACAGGACCCATGCGGTAGGAAGAGAGAGCCAACCCTACAGGACCCATGCGGTAGGAAGAGAGAGCCAACCCTACAGGACCCATGCGGTAGGAAGAGAGAGCCAACCCTACAGGACCCATGCGGTAGGAAGAGAGAGCCAACCCTACAGGACCCATGCGGTAGGAAGAGAGAAATGACCCTACAGGACCCATGCGGTAGGAAGAGAGAAATGACCCTACAGGACCCATGCGGTAGGAAGAAAGAAATGACCCTACAGGACCCATGCGGTAGGAAGAGAGAGCTGACCATACAGGACCCATGCGGTAGGAAGAGAGAAATGACCCTACAGGCTGTCCTCTGACCTCCACACACACACTGTGCTGTGCCACACAATACATGGATGTGGTAAAGAATATATTAATTTACAAGCTGAGGAGGGGGCTCAGCATTTAAAGCAAAGGCATGAGGACCAAAGGTCCCCCACACCCACATACAATCTGGGGATAGTAGCCCGATCTGTAATCCCAGTACTCTTACGGCAGGATGGAAGGCAGAGAAAGGAAAAGTCCGGGAATACTCATGGGCTAGCTAGCCTGGGGTGGTGTAGGAGGTTCTTCTCTATTTGTGTTGCTTTCATTGGTAAATAAATAAAACTGCCTTGGCCTTTTGATAGGGCAGAATTTAGATAGGCGGGGAGACAGAACTAAATGCTGGGAAGAAGGCAGTGTGGCAGACGCCATGTTTCTCCTGCCTGAGATGGACGCTGGTTAGACTCATGCCGGTAAGCCACAGTCAAGTGGCGATACACATTAATGGAGATGGGTTAAACGAATATGTAAGAGTTAGCCAATAAGAGGCTAGAACTAATGGGCCAGGCAGTAATTTAATTAATACAATTTCCGTGTGGTTATTTTGGGGTTTAAGCTAGCCGGGCGGCCGCGAGCCGTGCGGTGGGACTGGGCCACTTGCTTCTAACTACACTGGGGTACACATGAGCAACGAGACCTTGTATCAAATAAGGTGTAAGGCAAAGACCAAGTAAGTCATCTGACCTCCACATGTGTGCCATGGCACATGCACGCCTTCATACATGTCACAGATGCACAATGTTAATTTGCATTTGAAGGGCCCTGGTTTCTTAGGAGGCTAGTTCTAACTATGACACAAAGGATAACAGATAACAAGTTTTACCCCAAGTCACCGCTATTGCCTCAGAAGAAAGGAAATCAGCACTGAGCTGAAGGCTGTGGGCTGCCATATACAGCGACAGGTCACAATCTGGTATGATCCTGTTACAGGCACTTTACAAGGACATTAGCCTTGTAGTTTTCAATGCTGCTCATGACCGTTTCATGGAGATGTGTCAACACAGCAGAATATGCAGATAGGCTTTTGAAGAATCCCTCGAAGTTGGAGGGTTTGATTTTGTATCCATCCTCCTCTTGGATGCCAAGCTAAGAAAACCAATCCTATATTCCAATTTCACAGAGACAAACGAATTATTCTGGTAAAATGGGTCTTGAATGGCTGGTTAGTGTTCCCATCCGGAGAGCAGTGAACTGCTGGCCCTCCCTCGAGGACAACTGGCTTCAGGGCTCTATCATCTACCGCCATGGTCCACATGTCTCCTTCCTTCCCTTTAATTATGTGTTAAGAAGAATTTGTCACAGTACAAACCTACCTCTGCCGATGCCCTGCCTCTGTCTATTCACCTGCTGCTCCCAGAGCTCAGGGAAGGGGAGCAGAAACACACCATTAATCAATCTCTTCCGAAAACAGCAGGGGACTCAACGAACACATAAAACAAAGGGCTGTATATAACTCCCTTCTCACCAGGGGAATGTCAACTTCAGACTTTACCCATGATTTCAGTGTCTTCAGCAAATGGCCCACTCATGCACTTGACATAAATCCTGAAGGTGACATTTAAAGAAAGATGTCGCAGTGTTTGCTTTGGAACAAACTTTCATCAGATGTCCTTGTGGGACACAATACTTTAAAGATTCTGTTACGGGAACCCTTTGACTTGAAACTGACTTTAGATGACCACAGCATACTTTCTGAACCGTCTTTGGAGAGAAATGAGGTGCAGGTTTTCTGGGTGACTTGTTTCTGGAAACTAGATAGCGGAGGGCTGCGGATGTTTGATGGATAGATACACTCTGGGAAAATCTCTCTCTCCGTGGCGGAGGGCTGCGGATGTTTGATGGATAGATACACTCTGGGAAAATCTCTCTCTCCGTGGCGGAGGGATGCGGATGTTTGATGAATAGATAGATACACTCTGGGAAAATCTCTCTCTCCGTGGCGGAGGGATGCGGATGTTTGATGAATAGATACACTCTGGGAAAATCTCTCTCTCCGTGGCAGAGGGCTGCGGGTGTTTGATGAATAGATACACTTTGGGAAAATCTCTCTCTCCGTGGCGGAGGGCTGCGAATGTTTGATGAATAGATACACTTTGGGAAAATCTCTCTCTCCGTGGCGGAGGGCTGTGGATGTTTGGTGAATAGATACACTTTGGGAAAATCTCTCTCTCCGTGGCAGAACCAGAGTTTTCATTTGGAGTTGTCCTTGGTGTTGTTCTGTATGTTCCATGAGAAAGCCATGGTAAGGACCATTGATGGCAACTCACAGAAGAGTGGATGCAACACGAGGTGATGGCTCTCTTACACACGAGCCTGCAAGAGTAGGGTGGTGAGGGGGCCCAATGAAATCCTCAGGAACCGACGACTTGGGGTCTCACTTCTCTACCTTTCCCGAGACATGTCACTCAACTCCACGCTCCAGGCTTCACTCATGACCTTGCAATCCACAGCTGAGCAGGAAAATGGAGTAAGGGAATAAGGAAGGATGCAAGGTTCAGGAAGTCCAGGTGTGGCTGGAGGAAGACCGCAGGACCAGTTCTTCTCATTCCCACTAGACAGAACTAACCAAATAGGAGGCTGGGAGATGTAGTTTTTGTCCCAGACAGCCATGCACCCAGACAAACCGGGTAGAGAACAGACCCCAGGACTGATAACTAGCACTCTCGCCAGTGACCTTTGTTCTGACCCCACTTCAGGGAGGTCAGAGGACACTGTGACGTCACATCATCTGCATGAAACTCCCAACAGCAACAAGGATCTTAGTGTTTACTGAACAAGAAATCACACCAGGGAATTATCCTGATACATTTATTTTATTTAATCATCCAACTTAATTGGTACTACTGCAGACAAACAAATATAGAAGTAAGAAAATAAGACTTAGAGATGTAAGAAAATGTCACATTGACCAAGATCATAAATCGAAAATGAAAGGGTCAGAATGTGAATGTAAAACCAATCTGCCTGGGCTTTTACCACTTTGTTATTCCCCAACCAAGAAAAACACTTAAGCAACAACCACAGCAACACCCGAGGCCAACTTCCTACCAGAACCCTGGGATGCTGGTGATGTCGGACAACACTAGAGCTTACTCACTCTTGCTGCACGCTGAAGCACCTTCTCCCAGAGGCTTTAATCAGCTCCTAAGATCACCTGCTAAAGGCCCAGTCAATGCCCAAGAAGCTGCTGAGAAGTAACAGAACCTCTAAGAGGTGGGGCCTAGTAGATGGGAGGTGAGGTCATTGGCGGCATGCCCTAGCTGCCGTGGTGTGAGTGGCACCATCACCTGCTCTGCACCATGGGCCCCAGCCTCACTCAAACACCAAAGTGACACACTGAGCAAACACAGACTGAGGTCTCTAAAACCATGACCAAAGAAACACGCCCTTTTAAAGTTGTGTGTGTCAGGGATCTTGTCACGGTGTTGTGCAACTGACACACTCGAGGTTAGTGAGGAGCCCTAAGACGTAAGGCGAAGCCCATTCGTACTTGCTGGAATTTGTCTTTTAACAAGCAGGGTCTTGCTATGTTGGCCAGGCTGCTCCTGACTTCTCAACTCCAGCCATCCTCCTGCCTCGGTCCCTAAATAGCCATGACTACACCACGTAATGCTGCACATGGCTCAGAACCTGGTAAACCATGTTGGGGTTTGATTCCTCACAGTCCATAGTGTGAACTGAAAGGAGAGGAAAAGAAGGGCAGAGGAGAGAAGGGAAGGAGGGGTTGGAGGGGTGGGGCAGAAAGGAAGGGAAAGAGGGAGGGAAGAGAAAAGAATGGGCAGGAAGGCAGGGAGAGGAAGCTGGGGGTTCTCCATGAATGAACTGGCTTTGTTCTCAGTCCAGCCAGGGGTTCTGTGTAAAAACAAATCTGTGGGTGTGAGAATCTTTCAGACACTGGGGGATGATAGTTCTTGCCTTTAGAACAAAATGTTCCCTCCCTGTGAGCACTCAAGATGAACTCTCAACAGCAGAGGAAGAAACTATTTTTCTTGGCTTTCTTTTTTCAAAGAAACACAACGTAGCAGCCGCACAGAAACTGAGCAGTGGCTCATCTTGTTTTGGTCTGACAAATTCAAACTTCACTTATCCATAGGCAGTAAGTTCCAGGCAATGGGCCATCTCATTTCCTGCTCAGAGTCAGGGACGATGACCAGGGCTGTGGCAGACAGTGAGAGGAATGAAGCGCTTGTCTGCTAAGTGCTTGAAGCTGTGTCCTCTGAACTTATGAGGACCTGTGTGCTATGGACCTCAAATTTTAATCGTTTTTATGAAGAGTAAAAGAGCATTAATGCCCACAGAAATTACCCATCCAGAAGAAAATCCCCAAGTTTCAGAAAGCACATGCTCACATGGACGATTACAAAATAAACTGGAACTCTCTGGGAATATGGGTATGTCACAAGGCAAGCTGAAAGCCAGACGCATCTTTTGAAAGGATTTTGTATACACTAACCACAGTGTGGATAAGGGCAAGGTTTTTATTGTAGATATGAGAGAGAATAGTCAGAGACATCTGGAAGAGTCCAGAGCAGAGAAAGTAGACTGAACATGGCCAGCAGACTGGATGTGGCCAAGGCTGTCTGCAAGGGAGAACAGGGAGCAGAGGAAAACAGTGAGCGGGAGCAGTGCAGAGAGAGAACACGGAGAGAAGAGTTGGGCTACAAGGAGTAGCTGGGGGAGGGAAGCCTGTGAGCTGGAAGGGGTCTCTGGGAGGAGGCTTTGAACTGTGTACCAGGTGCCAGGGATGCTGGGAGCCAGGAGGCCAGCATGAGCTTTGAAATGCTGATAGGCACCACAGGGAGAGGTAAGGGAAATGACTCCTTTGGCAGATGGGAACTATCTTCCCAAGTTTCTGAGGAATGCTGGTTTTTACCTAACTGCCAGAAATCCAGGTTGAGCTCATTTCTGGATATATGGACTGCCTTTTGGGGTTTGGGGAATTGGAGTTTCCTTTGGATTTGACATGTTTCTTAGCTGAGGGCAGAAAGGCGAGGAGAAGCAAGAGCAAGCGAGCGTGGGTCTTTATTGTCCTTGCCCTCTGGATGTAAATGCTGTAAAGGACTGAGGTTACAAGACGGGTGCTCTTGTTCCTTTTACAAGCATCGCATCTTTCCTGTGTGTGTTTGTGTTTGCGTACGCACACATGCACAAGCACGTACGCACACATGCACAAGCACGTACGCACACATGCACAAGCACGTACGCACACATGCACAAGCACGTACGCACGTGCAAGTGTGTAATATAGTCTAGTGTGCAAGAATGCATATTATCTATATAACCAGAGTTCAATGTTGGGTGTCTTTCCTCAATTGCTTGCTACCTAATTTGAAATAGGGTCACTCACTGACCCTGAAGCTCAGCGGTTCAGCAGTCGGCCTGGCTGGCCAGCTAGCGATCTTGGGGATCCACTTGTCTTCACCCCTGGTCCCCAGCAACAGGGTTACAGATGAGCGTTTTTCCATGCATACCTCAGGTCCTCATGCATGTACAGGAAGCTCTCCAACAGCTGAGGCCTCTCCTCTACCCTCAGCCTCATTTCTGACATTAACTGTTCAGGTCCAAGGTCGTCCACTTTTGCAAATCTTGGTTTTGTTTCATGTATTTATTAATTTTAAGTCTATCAGGGTCATAGGAAAACAGAGATGGCACTTCAAATATGGCCAGTGCTATATATCAACAGACTAAAATGATCTGAAATAAAAATTGGGTACATACTAGAAGTGGACAGACCTTTCTCTTGTCCTGTTCCCCAGAACACAGCCATGCTGAACTGGGTCTCCAGAATCTTCTGGATAATTTAAAGCTGATGCAGTCTTGTGCACGCTCTATGCACATACCATGCAGGCTTCCATACTAGACAGAGCATCTAAGGAGGTTGGTACCCTCTGGGGGGCCCTTGAGATAGCCGGAGTCTGAAGAGCAGGGACGCCATAACAGCCAGCGCCCTGCTTCATCTCCATCTTGATGCCCGACACATCCCTCACAGCACAACCATTTCGTCTCTCATTTGTCTGTACAACTTTCATAAATATCTTCTGTTTTGATGAGGCACAGACCCCTTCCTTTGTGCTAGCTCTCACGGTTGCGCAGCATTACAGTTCATATTAACGGAAGTTTGGGTTACAGTCTGTCTTAGTTAGGGTTTCTTTGCTGTGGTGAGACACCATGACCACAGACTGGCTTACAGGCTCAGGGCTTTAGTCCATTATCATCATGTCAGGAAGCATGGTGGTGTGCAGGCAGACAAGGTGCTGGAGAAGGAGCAGAGAGTTCTACAACTGGAACTACAGGGAGCAGGAAGAGAGAGTGACACTGGACCTGGCTTGAGCATTTGAAACCTCAAAGCCCACCCCTAGTGACACACTTCCTCCAAGAAGGCCACACCTACTCCAATAAGAACATAGATAATAGTGCTAATTGATGTGGGATGTCTCTCTGAATGCTGCAAATGTTTTATTATCATTGGTTAATCAAGAAGTTGATTTAGCCAATAGCCAGGCAGAACAGAGCCAGATAGGAAATCCAAACAGAGATACAGGGAGAAAAAGGGTGGAGTCAGGGAGATGCCAGCATTTGCCAGAAAAGCAAGATGTGAACACCATGGCCACATGGCCATACACAGATTAATACAAAGGGGTTGACTTAAGATGCAAAAGCTAGTTAGTAATAGGCCTGGGCCATTGGCCAAACAGTTTGTAATTAATATTAAGCCTCAAAGTGGGTATTTGGGGAGAAACCTCCAGTTACAGCTACTTTCTGTAAGCCTGTGGGGGCTCTTTTCATTCAAACCACCATACTATCTTCAATAGGCTCTTTGCCACACATTGAGGGGTATAGATTCCCCCAGCTTAGACATCTTGTCCTGAGGCTACCCTACTGGGCCTGTCACCAAGGCTCAGAGAGGGTCCTTGTCACACAGAGCTGCACACAATGAGAAAAGGAAGTTACAGAATCGCTATTCAGGATTCTTCCTCCAAGCAACAGGGTAGCCAGAGAAAGCTTGTGGGAGCCCCAAGGTTATTTAGTTTGCCATCAACTGACATCACCCTAAACTGAGAACAGCCACTGGCACATTTCCCTCTTTCTAAGGTTGTTATTGGAGACCCTCCCAGTCAATACCGCCGAGGCACTGGCTCTGTAATGCCTGGTCTCCTGACTTCTTGCTGAGGTCCGGTCTGCTGTCAGGCTGACACAGCTGGTTTTGTTCCTTCCTGTAGATTCCATTGTCATTGCCTTCTGGGTGAGCCTGGTGACTTTCGTGGTGCTCCTCTTCCTCATTCTGCTCTACATGTCCTGGTCAGGCTCCCCGCAGATGAGGTAAGCAGGGAGGTGGGAGCTCGGACAAATGCAGATGTTAAACGAACGTAGTATAGGGCATCCACGTGCATCCACACGATGGGACAGTGCCCATCCATGCTAACCACGACCTCACAACGACAAGTGGGTCCACAAGTCTGTGAGTACAGCCTGTGACATCCAGAGTGAGATTACCCTT
This sequence comes from Ondatra zibethicus, assembly GCA_004026605.1. Lineage (NCBI taxonomy): Eukaryota > Metazoa > Chordata > Mammalia > Rodentia > Cricetidae > Ondatra > Ondatra zibethicus. The sequence continues at coordinate 165,967 of PVIU01001610.1, read as the reverse complement.
GGGACCCACTTCTTAGCAGTTAAGAGCACTTTGCTATTCTTCCAGAGGACCAAGTTGGGTTCCCAGCACTCACAATGGGCAGTTTACAGCTGCCTGATACCCAACTCCAGGGCTATGACATCCTCTTCGGGCCTCTTTGCACAGCATACACTTACTCTGACACACACATAAAGACAATTACTTTAAGAAATCTAAAATGACCCCCAAGGCACTGTGTGAGGACCCTCCCCACCCCTGCAGAGAGGGGGGCACACAGGAAACTAAAGGCTCCTGCTGCTCCTGAGGCACCTGCAGAGAAGGGCTTCAGCACCCCAGCAGCTTCCCCTCCCGCATCCGCATCCTCGTTTTGTAGCTTGTAGCCACATGGAGAATGGTCCTCCAGCTTAGCTAGTCCCTGACCCCTGCTCACCCTGATGTCACTTAGGAGGCAGAATCATCCCATTTTGAGAATAAAATCCAATGCAGGCAGGAAGCAGTGGCTAAAGTTGATGCCAGGCACTCATGGTCACTGTCCCCAGTACCCTGAGGGCCTGGAAATCCAGAAGACAGACTTCTTAGCTAAAGACACACTTAGTATGACCATAGGAGCTGACCTGGATCCGTGTCTGGATTAAAGGCCAGTAGGCTCCCGTGTAAGAAGAGATGAACACAGAAGCAAGGACTGCCACTGAAGGAAGGACTCAAGGTCTGGCTCCCAACAAAGCTGACTTCCCCAGGCACAGGGCAGGCGCGGAGGGACAGGGGAGTCCACCAACTAACACCTATTCTCTAGCCAGTTCCTTTGATGTTTGCCTTGTTTGCTCTGTCCACAGACACAGTCCCCAGCCCCACCAAATATGCCCGTGGAATCACAGCCTCCACCTCCCCTTCTGCCTCCGGAGGGCCTCCCTGCAAACAACAGAGGAACCAGATAGTAGGAACGGCTCTGATCAATGGTTACAGCAGGAGAGACCCTCCGCCTCACCCCCTGCACCTCCGGTTCTCCCTTGGGACCCCCAGAGCATCAGTTGACCTCAGGAACGAACAAAGCGGTGTAATGATGAGCAGCCTGGAGACAAAACTTTCCAATTGTAGAGCTGATGCCAGGGAGCCAGTCAAAGTGAACTGATAACTCAAACCAACATGGACAGCTATGTCTTTTTAAGGCCATTTACAATGTAGCAAGAAACGGACTAGGTCAAAACCAAGTCTACAAAGAAGACCATCATACACACGTTAATAGTCTAGCTAAGATGGAGAAGCTGCCCCAGACATAGTTATGCTGTTGATGAATATGCTTAATCTGCTTGCTGCTTACATTTGATTTGGGATGAACAGGAATAAAACATGAGCATTACCCTTTGCTTTGCCTCTGCCATTCCTTCTGCCTGAACACACTTGGTACATGTGAGGATGCTGGGGAAGTCTGCAGACCTCCTATGTGTTCTCCCAGGCCAGCTCTGCTGGGTCACACTTTCCCTTCCCAACAGACTTCCAAGACAGAGCCCACAGAGCTTGTGAGAAGCAGGGCCTGCATCCAGGGGCCAGGCAGCCTCCAGCACCATCCCAGAATGCTGAGTTCTCAAAGCCAGCAAACGGCTTTCCATTCTAGCTGCCACTTTACGGACCGTGGCTGTGAGAGCCCGAAACAGGAGAGGGGAAGGGAGGGAACACGACCCATGACCTCTCACCATGTCTTACCCAGGGTCAAGACAGAGGAGGCTGATGCAATCAGACTGCACATGCGCTCACCTCACAGGAGTAATCACACCCCACCTAGTCACCGGGACCCATGAACCCAGGGGATGGCTGAGGTCTGGAGCTTGTGCCAAACTGTGGAAACTTGTTGGGGTCTGGTGGCCACTTCTTTGCTTTTAGAAGCCTGGCCTATAGGGACATGCTCCAGATCCTGTCTTTCCAGCCACTGTCCCTCTGTGTGCCACTCAGAGGGACCCTAAGCAGGAGAGTGTCAATAAACCACAACCTAAAGGCACTTTCCACCTCAGTGTCCTGGGGCTTCCTGTCTGTCCCTGTTTAAACGAGCCTGTCTGTGGAACAGGACAACACACACAGAAGTGCAAACACTGAAGTCGAAACCAGTCCTACACACAGCAGACCAGACACTAAATCACCAGCTCACAAATGGCAGCTCAATGTTTCATCTGCAAAATCCATGAAATTTCACATTGACCTCTACCAGAAACAACACCTAATAACAGTGAGCCATAAAAGTTAAATTATGACATTAAAATGCAGGCCTCTCAATTAAAAATAGTTTGTAAAATGAAAGCAAAATACAAAGCGACTCACAAAAATTGCTATTTACTATCAAAACATTATAAAATCAAAATCCTCTTTGAAATATAACTTAAAAAAAAATAGACTGTCTTCCCAAAGTAGAGGTGAAGGCATTTTACCTTAGGGGCACAGTGCACTGTATTTGAATAAAACAGCAAACACAGACAGGAGCTCGCTCACTGGTCACGGGAAGCGACCTATGCCGTCTCACAGAGACAACTGTAAACATGTGCCGTGTGCATCCAAAGACACAGGCTTTCACATTCAGCTCGAACACCGTGACCCATTCTGTACCTACGAGTACCTCCTAGGAGCTTCCTCTGCCAGGAGCTCCAGGATGGGGTGGGTGGCAGCCATCTGAACGCTCTGTGAGCTCATGGCCTGGTAGTGCCCAGCGACTACAACTGTGACTATAAGGTCAGCTAATTCAGTCCACTGAACCCTTCTTTCTGGAAGTAGTTGAATGTTTTTTGTTTTGTTTTTTTGTTTGTTTTTTCGAGACAGGGTTTCTCTGTGGCTTTGGAGCCTGTCCTGGAACTAGCTCTGTAGACCAGGCTGGTCTCGAACTCACAGAGATCCGCCTGCCTCTGCCTCCCGAGTGCTGGGATTAAAGGCGTGCGCCACCACCGCCCAGCGGAAGTAGTTGAAAGTATCAGTTCATGCCTCCTGGGAGCCTTGGCCTAGGCTTTCTGGAAGCTGCTGGGGCACTGGTCAGCAGGGTGAGTCAAGCGGCTGCGTCTAGGTGGAGGAGTCGATGTTCCTGCAGAGTGCAACAATGGCCTCCGCCTTACCATGTGGCCAGCGCTTTGCAGCCTCACAGACCATTCTGACATGAGCGAGGAAGGTGTCCGGCTGCTGGGCCCCCAGCCAGATGTCCTTAACATACAGAGATACCAGGAATACTGTGGGAGCTGGGGAGAGTTGGACAGGTCATTAGGATGCATACTTGCTCAGATGGAAAGCAAACCACCCACCCTTAGAGCACGAGGGCTTCGTACAGCTGCCAGATACACTGCGCCAGGCAAGCATGTGAATAAAAGTGAATTTCCTCTTGTGCTATCCTTCCTGATCATATAGGTTTACTTTCTTCTGATGACTGTATATTGACCTTAAAAAAGAAGCAACTCCAAGTCCCATCCTGGTCAGAGGCCTCATGGTCACGGCCATCACTGACTTGGTTCACAGGCAAAAAGACTCTATTTCTGCTGTAGCTAGATGAGACCTGACCGGCCCCTTCTGCTCTCAGGTGGGGTCACAGCCCAGCCTACTGGCTTTTCCCTCCCTGTGAGGGCATCCATTCTCCCAGATGGAGGACATAGCTGCCACTCCACCTCACAGCCACCAAAGCCAGAGCAGGCCACTCATCCACTCACTCTTGTTCCAAGTCTCTGGATGCATGTGCAGGCGTGTGCTCACATGAGTATACGTGTGTGGTCATTATGCAACACACCAGTCCTCTGCTTATGGTCAAACACCCTTTGCTCTGTAGGATGGAATGTCTCTCAGGCTCTAGGGGGTGCCTGTAGTCATAAACATGACTGTCACTAAGAAGGAAGACTGGCTCTCCCTTTACACTCGCTCTGTAGCTCCCAGTCTCAGGAGGACTCAGCTGAGAATCAGAGTACCAAGCTTTCTACCCGTCCTCTCCCACTCCACATATTTCTCTAGCCCTGACCAAAGAGTCCACATTACCTCGTTTGGCTTCATCCTTTTCGTCCAGACAATCAAGGCACAGGGCCTCCACCACTGGGTGGAGAGGGCTATCCATCTGGCCCCGGGCTGCCAACAGCTGCAGCATGATAGTGTTGAACTTGCAGGCCACATCCTGTGCAGGCTCTGCCAGGGCCTGGGCACTGCAGTGGCGATCATACAGCCTAAAGATGCCACTCGTCACAGCACTGTCCCCGAGAAGGTCAGCTACCACCATTGGGTGTGGCAAAATGTGGCTCTTGAGCCAGTCAAGGAGTCTTGTGGCCTCTGCTCTGCTGAGGGGGCACACAGCCAATGACCGCAGCACCCAGTTGGCCGCCAAAGAAACAGCAGCGTGAGTTGAGTCCAGTGCTTTACTCCTCGGGGCAACCTGGCCCACAGACTCCTGAGTGGGTCCCGGGATGGGGACAACTGGCCCCCAGTGAGTCAGCGTGGCCCTCAGGAGGTCCTTGCATGTCGCCAAACTAGATGCTTCCAGCTCAGGCTCAGCAGCCTCCTCCACTTCTCCAGGCCTCTTCCTCTGGCCTCGTGGGCCTTTGGCACGGGCAGCTGTCATAGGCTTGTTCTTATCCTTGAGCATTTCTGTTAAAGAGAGAGAGGAAAAAAGTGAGGGTGGGGTTGCCACATCCATACAGAGTGAGAACGTGTGTGTACGTGTGGCACACACACGCATGCATGGGGCGTTGGATCCCTTGGAGTTGGAGTTACAGGTGTTTTTGAGCTGCCTGATGAGGGATGAGGGTGTTGGGGTACAAACTCCAGCCCTCTGACAGAACACTAAGCATTCTTAACTTTGTATTTTGAGACAAGGTTTCTCACTGGACCTGGGCTTACTCATCTGGCTGGATGGGCTGGCTGAGCAAACCTCAGACATGCACCTGTCTCCACCTCCTCAGCATAGGGATTATGAACATGCTTTGCCATGTTCAGCTTCTGTGAGCGTCCTTACGCGTGTGTGGCAAGCACTTCATAGGCTGCACTTTGTCCCAATCTGCTCTTCAGAGCAGAGAACTAGGGACACAGGCACTCCTGGGCACCTCCTTCACAGGCAAGCTCCTCAGTACTCACACCACTGTCTGGGTCTTCTCCATCCCCAACGCTCCAATGCAGCAGTGCTGAAGTGAGTGGTTCAGGAGGGCCCTGATCTTGTGGGCGAAGGGACTAGTACATTCATGCACTTAGAGCTTACCAGGCTATAGGGAGATGTGGAAACACTGGAAGTAGGTCACTGGCGGTGTACCCTTGAAGGGTGTGTCTGATCCCAGATCCTTTTTTATCTTCTTGGGCATTTTGTCACAGCAACATGGAGCTAACACACTTGGGTACTGCCTTATCTAAAGGCAAAAAGGCCACCAGGCATTGGGGAAGAATTCAAACCCAGGTCCTCACTTCCGCCTCTGTGCCCCATTGCTCTGGAGCCGTGGCTAAGGGAAGGGCATGTTGGTGGACTCAGGCAGCAAAGGGCAGTAAGGAGGTCTAGAACTTACTCATTAGGTCCTTGACTTGGTGCTGCTCAATGATGGCTTTCAGGGCTCCTTGGAGCTTCATGTCTCTTTCAATGAGGCTCCACTTATGTAAGAGAACCAGGACATCTTTGGTGGAAAGTGTCACCTTGTTCACAGTGAATCGACCCATATCCTTGAAAGTCTTTATGATGGTGGCCCGGTAACTCAGCACAGACTCAAGTGTCCAAAAGAAGTTGATCAGTTGGGCAGAGGCCAAGGTGGGCCTGTTTGGAAGTCAATATTACAGACTGAGCAAAAGTCGACCCTGTCCTGACTAGCCCAGGAAAGTCAGGGCCAGACAAATTACACTTGTTTCTAGGGCCAAGCCAGTGCGTGCTCGGGACACAGAAGAGGAAAAGTGGGGAGCACTCTAGAGACCTGGAGTCTGAACTCTGTGCTGGAGGAGGGAAACCTCTCTAGAAAGCTAAGCTAAATGGGGGAAGCCAAGCAGAAAGATGAAGGGTCAGGTCCACGGGAGTGACACAGAACTCTTAAGGATGCTGATTCCTGGGCTGGAGAGATGGCTCAGAGGTTAAGAGCATTGCCTGCTCTTCCAGAGCTCCTGAGTTCAATTCCCAGCAACCACATGGTGGCTCACAACCATTTGTAATGAGATCTGGTGCCCTCTTCTGGCCTGAAGGCATATACACAGACAGAATATTGTCTACATAATATATATATATAAAGGATGCTGATTCCTCTCCAGCTCAGGCAGCCTCTCTTCAGCATCATCACACAGGCAAAGTCTGAATGATGCTCAGTGGAGGGAAGAGAACTTTCTCGTCTTTTAATGTCACCTGCTACACACAAGGTTGAATGCTAACATTTATCAGTTGTCAGGCAGCAATGTGCCAGACAACCCCAAAATACGAGATACGGTTATCCAGCAGTGTCTTAATTTAATTTGGGATAACACGAAACCAATTTCCCTGTTCTTATTTAAAAAAAAAAAAAAGCCTCTGAGCCCCATTCTACCCCACTGACACACGTCAGCTACCAACATGAGAAATCTAAGCACATGTTTTCTCTAAGAAGTAATCTGAGGAGAATTCAGCTCCCAGAGCTGACGGACTGAAGAGCTTGAGCATCTCTGGAGGCTGGAGAGGTGATGGAGATGGCTTGTAGGTGCCCTGGCTAAGACTAAGGTCACAGAAAACAGGCTCTTCTGTGGACCCTCATTTGTTTAAGCACAGTGTGTGTGGGTGCAACACAGATACAGATGTTTTTCCTGCAAAAAGTGCTCTAGCATGATGCACTGTGGGTTCTAAGTCTGCTAAGCTTTCAGGGCCTCCATGAGAACCTTGGAGATGGAGATGAAAATAAGGCTAGAGTTACAACAGATGTCCTGATGCTGGCACAGCACATCAGGCCGGGGCTCAGGAATCACAGCTGGGTTCTAAGAGAGATGTGGTGACCACAGGTGGCAGGAAGGAATAAACCGCAATAGCCCCACTGTCCTGATTTGCACAGCAGGGTATTTATCTCGCAACAGGCTCACCTCAGGTGTGTTGTAAGCGCAATGAGGACATACAGGAACTCGTCAACAATGTGCAGGGCAAGCATCTTCTGGGACTCCTGGGAGCCAGGTTGGCACAGTGGCTGCCCGCCCTGCTCCGGTGCTTTGTTGCCGAGGTTGGTCACCCACAGGGTGTGCAGCAGGGAAATCACATTGGAGAGCAGCCTAGTCTCCACAAATCTGAAACCAAACATGGCAGCAGCCCAGTCAGGGAGACCAACGTGTGAAGGTAAGATGTGGACCATAGAGTGGGCCAGAATGCTGGTGACAGCCCTGCCTTCAATAGTCTGACCTGTCCATCCCTCAGCACAAAGCACACCCTCTAACTAAAAACAAGGTGCCTGGCGTAGAAATGCAGCATCAAGCCAGGATGAGGCTACCAGACCACTTTCTCACCAGAAACTGTACCAAGTCCCTGAAGCACAGTAAAAACAGCAGTGTGGTTATGGTAGCAACTTGAACTATAAACAAAGTTATTATGGGACTTTATTATTATTATAATTGGCTATTAGCCAATTATGCCTTTTAAAAAATCTGAAAAGTCTTGAAGTTGTTGACGTTGGAAGACACAGTTTAAGCTGTTTCTTTCACAAAGATCTTACTCTATTTGTCTTTTTGAGGCAGGGTCTGGCACTGTGGCCCAGCCTGGCCTCGAACCCCTGAAATCCTCTGGCACAGTCTCCTGAGTGGTGGGATTACATGCACGAGTCATTCTGAATAAGAAACCCTAGAAATACCTTTTAATGCCAATCTCCAGCAGTGCTTATTTCCAGGTATGAACACCTAGTTTTTATATTCGGAGTAAAAGATCACTGATTATAAGAACGAGCAACTGTCTTCTGCAACGGCAGGTTTATGACATGACAGCGCCACAACCTGGCGGGGAGAGGTCACCTAGTGCTGTAACAGATAGGACAGTGAAACATGCAGCGTGTTCCCAGGGCAGAGCCTACGCAGGTGCATGGGAGCCAGCTTCTCAAAGAGCTGAAAATTACTTTTGAAAAAGGAAAACGAACAAAAAGACCCAGTGGCCCCTGGGCATATTACAGTTGCCCTGTCACAGACAGAGCCCTCCTGACAGTGTTGCTATGTCAGGGACTCCAGCCTTGCACACAGACTCACGTGATGGAGACTATGAGGAAAGATGGGCATCTTCTGCCCAACCCTACCACCACCACCACCACCACCACCCAGTGCTTGACGACTCATCTACCTTCACTGGGCATTTCAACAAGCCTAGAACCAGAGGCTCAGGTGACGGGATACTGTGTCAATCCCTCTATGCAGCTGGCCCCAGTGGCTGAGTGTGACATAAAGACAGGAAGGCTAGTGGGGTCCTCCCAAAGTGGATGCAGCTGTGCTTCAATCCAAGGCAGACTAGAGAGCCCGAAAAGCAGGAGTTAATGAAGAAAGGCCCTTTGGCTATTACCAGGAGCTGGCCTGCAAGCTCGCAGGAGCATGAGTGGGCCACCATTGCACACAATCTACCTTTAGAGGTACCATGAGCACATAGCCCATGCAAAAAGCACTTACCTGCTCTCAAGGATGTGTAAAACCCATGTTAAAAGGCTATAGTCACGGATGACTTCATAGGCAGATCTGGTGATATGGGCAACATTCTGCAGAATTTCCAGAATCCAATTCTGCAAAGTTCCAAGAGTCACTCCTTAGTGGACAAACATACTCGACCAACAGTGATTTTTGCCTCTCACTGGTTTAACTTTAAATAGTTTTTAGATAGGGGCTCACATTGGTCCCAGACCTCTGAGGGCTGGGATTACATGCATTATTAGCCATAGGCCTGGCTCCAGGAGTGACTTCAAAATGTACCAGCACACAAATGACAGAAACAGACTCCCAGCAGTCAGTAGGCCTGGGGAGAACTGACCCACAGCAGACAAGCACCATGAAAACCACACAGCCCAGATACAAGATGGTCCAGGCGGGATGCAGCATAGACCCCAGAATTTACAGGCCAGTTGTGAGCTGCTGGTAACTCATTTGTCCTACCTACCCAAGGGAGACCATCAACACGGGCCTATCCCTGTTTCTGAGAACCTCAGAATTCTCACTATAAAAGTAAAAAGGTACCATACTCAAATTCCATTTATTACAATGTATTTCTTCATCTTGACTGTTACTCCCCACATCTTACATAAGACAGAAATAAAGGTTTGCCAGACTTTTCCCATTTACTTCTTTCAGCAGTCTGTGTATTTAGAAAACATAAAATCAGATCTCGGTCAGGGGCAGGGCAAACCCACTGGTTCCTAATGGGTGAGAGGAAGCATTCCCAACTCTTTTTTCTTATTTACTATATTTTTCCCCAAATCAAAGGCAGATTAAGAATTAAATCTTTAATTAAAATTCAGAGTGCCTTTGACTTTTAAAGCTTTAGTGAAAACTGTAAACTGTCATTTACTTAGATGATGCTGACACCAGACAGTCAAAAAAGACAGGGATCCAGCCTGAGATGCCACTCTGAAGCTTGCAAATCAGTGCATGGTGACATGGGAAGGGACACAAGAAGTTATGATCTCAAACAACTAAAGAGAACGTGTGTCCAGTGCTTACTACTTTAGGGACTACATACGGTATAAACATTTTAAGAGTCAACTTCAAGAATGGTCATGACTGCAACCCTAGTACAACCCTAGAGGCAAGAGGAATGTTGCAAATTCAAAGCCAGTAACATGAACAGCAGACTTCAGGCCAGTCAGGGCAACAAAGTAAGACCCTGTTTCAAAAACAAAGAGAGTAAATTCCAGAAGAAAAATGTAACTGATAAGAACCAATAAAACCGAACACACAGTGTGACTGTCTACAGCCAACATTTATTTATTTGGACTATGGTCCATGTTATGCATTCCAGGCTGGGCTTAATCCTCCTGCCTCAGCCTTCTGAGGGTTAGGACTCTTCTACAAAGGTCTTATGTCTCCAGACGGGAGCTAGAGGCTTCCTGTCGCTCAGGTGGGATGATTGCATCTGGCCAGCTCTGCGGGCTTATGATCAGGAACTGGCTCTTTTCCCTTGGTAAAACAGAGGCAAAGTCTTTCCTCCTATCTGCCACAGTGTGGTAAGAAGGCCACAAAGAAAATGAACAATGCCAGACTTCACACACACGCACGCACGAACGCACGCACGCACGCACGCACTGTGAACCTGAGGACCAAGCTCACCTTAGCCACTTCGTCACACAAGGGGCTGCTGAAGAACGACAGGATGATGTGGAGCACCCCTCTCCGAGAGCACAGCTCATAACACTGTTTGTCTCTAATCCCCTGCCGTAGAATTCCCAACACCCATTCTTGTTCTGTTTTTTGCTAGGCCAGACAAACAAGAAAACATTGTTAGATAAGTTACAGCTCTTCTGTGGGACAAGCAAACACGAGTGTTTCCAGGTGATGGCCAACAGCTCTGGCCTTACATCATTAAGAGCCTTGTCCCTCTTTGATTCCATTATCAGCTCAGAAATCAAAGACCAAGTCAAATTAAACACTAAGCCATGTTTAAGTGGGTGGGAGTTTTACAGAAGGGTATGTAATACTTAGTCCAGGGACTCAGCAAGGAAACACAAGAGGGATGCTAAAGGCTCTCACACTCAAGACTTAATAAGCAAGTCTGGGAAATGCCAGGACACAGGAGGGTGTCTGGCTTTGTTGTGATGTAGCACAAACGGTTCCTCTCTGCGACCTTGCTCTGCACTGTTTGTGCAATGGTATTGTGTAGCAAGCCGCATTACTAGGGGACAGAAGAGACACAGGGCTGAGTGAGTAATCTTGTTCAAAGTCTATGGGGACCTTGAGGACTTGGCCACACTACCTGGAAGTCAGAGCTGTAGAAGAACTGGTAGAAGCCTGGCAGTTTGTCCATGTTCAGGTTCTCATGCGATAGCAGGAACTTGCTGATCTTCCAGTACATGTGCTCCTCTGAGAACACAAGCAGACAGTCACTAATGTCCTCAGTACAGCCTGGCAGTATCTGAACTGGGGGATAAATCCCTACCCAGCAGAGATTCTGCATCCTTCTAATTACTAGTTCCTAAGAACCACAATAGACTGGAAACCCAAGACCACTTCTGCACATAGCCTTCTTTCCACATGATTTAGGGACCATTCCTGGACTTGGCCACAGAGACAAGAGCACAGGGCCTACACTGTCTGCTTCTAGCCTCTCCTAGAAAGGAGCTGACCTAGGAGGGAGGCTCAGACATCTGGTTCTAGAATACAAGGCAGGGAGAGTATACACCTCTTTCTGCTGCAATCTCAAAGTCCAGCTGGGCGGCCACTGGTCATCAACACATGGTCTTCCTTGGCATGAGGACTAATGTGGACAGCTATACCCCAGGCACCATGGGCTCAATGGGAGGCTAAAATGATGACCATCTAAACTCTGCTGTATTTTCTCCTAACAGACTCTTTAAATCAGACAAGTGATAACTATTTAGCCTCCTCCACAAGTTTCCAAGGCAGGGAAACTTATGCCACACGAATTATATCACAGATGAAAATCAGACCTGAATTCTAAGAGCAATCTGATTACACATTTGACTACACATTAACTGAGAGGCCTGAGACATGCTACCTCTCCTGGGGGCCTCAGATGGTGAGACGATGGGGGAGTCGGTTGGAGGCTGTTTTCTCATCTGAGATTATGACCTTGCTGGACTAACAGAGCCCTGGGGCCTCCAATGGTACCAAACTTCTACTGAATTTTCTCTGGCTAAACCCAAACAAGGCCTTCTAGTGAATCAAGGCCTGTTATTTGCACATCCTTTCAGAGGTGGCCTGAACCCCAGGAGCTGTGTTCTAACATCCTGGTAACAACTACAGAGTGACTCATGTGCTTTCCAGCTGAGCGCCTGGTACACGCCATGGCCTCTGCTACGCACGGGTCAGTGAGCAGCAGTGTCAGACAAGCAGCTGCTGGATCAGATGGGTGTATGCTATGCCGGGCAATCTACAAGTGCTTTGGAGTGCACGACTCCTGACCCTCTCACAGTCCTAGAGACAGGGGGCGCTCTACAGTAGAACCTCCACTGGAATCTATGAAGGTACCTGGTTTCAAGATCTGTAGTGCTGCCTTGGCAATGAAAAGAGCCACGGTAAAGGGGAGTCTCAGGTTTGGAGCTCTAATTCCATTACGGACAACATCCAACAGGTACAGAACCTGAACAGAGGGAAAAGACAAGCATTTTCAGAAGGTGTCTGTTTTGTCACAGCTCTCCAGGGAGGGTCTGTTCCTTCCATCTCCTCTTGGAGATGCTCCTGCCTTCTTTTAGGAGCAGACCTGCACAGTGGGCAAGAAAAGCCCACACATACTACCAATCTGCTCCTGTCCCTCTGGCACATGCGGTGTGGGTTTCTGGGTTAGACGGTGTGGATAACAGTTGCCTTCACCGCTGAGTTTAGACCAAAGACACATTCAACAGAAGGCAAGCCATCTGTCTATCCACAGGAAACCAGTGTAAAAGGGACCCCTTCCCCACTGGACCCTGGGGTTAGAAGGCAGCTTCCCAAGGCCGAGTGAGCTCTACCTGAGCAGGGCCTCTCATTCATGCCTTCTCTGCACTCCTCCTCCTGCCCAAGGTGACAGCCACCTTCTCCAAAGCCTCACCTGCATCCCCACAGACACTCGATTCCTACTTACTTGTGACTGCTCCCGGAAGCGAGCTCCCTCCAGGTGTGAGTAGTAGGCTGCCAGCACAGAGTAGGCCGCAGCACGCATCTTGGGGTCATAGCTGCTGAGGGCTGCCACAGTGAGGCCCAGAGCATTTGAATCCAAAAATTTTCGACAATCCACCACAAACTCTACAGAAAGTAAACTACAGCATTAAACACATGATCCAAATTTCATGATTTTTGCACAACCTTCAGGTTTCACTTTCTTTTACATCCCACCAATTCCAGCTGTACAGGTTGGACACTGAAAATAGTGTCTCTCTGGCTGCTGAGAATGGACAACAGTATCTTCTCTTCTGTGGCAATGATTACCCTGCTTCTAAGACACTGGTCAGTTCAACCACAAATGTCCCAAAGTTCAGAAGAGTGAGGGCAACACTGAGACCCACTATGAAAGCTCGGCACATCAGCGGAATGGGACACAGCAGGGACCTGGCTTCTAGATCCTACTTTGTTCAGTCCTGTGCCTCTGTCCCATGTGAAAGACCAGAAGGAACAGAAAGGTGGGAAACTCAGCCAGAGCAAACCAGTGGGGCCTGGGCCCATTCTCTATACAAAGGATTTCCCTACCTCCACTCTGGCAACCTTCCTTCCTTTATTCTTTAAACACACAACAAAACTCTCTGTAGTGTGGGTCACCACGCTCAAACAAAAGCAACAGTCAAAATGTCTGCTGGGGCTGGGAGCCAGGGCACAGCTCAGTGGCACAGTACTTGTCTACCACACACAAGGCCATGAGGTGATCCCAGCACTGACAGGGTCAGGGAGCACCTGCTGGCTGACATCCCTTTGCTCTGTGTGAGGCCTTAAGGCACCCCCAACTGCTATGAGAAAGTACAAGACAGCTGGATCACACACAGGGGGCCCAATCCCAGACAGCTCAGGGCTTGATGCTCACCAACAGAACCCAAATTTTGTCAGCTCCACTTAATGGGAACTCAGGCCTTCCTTTTCCCTAGGAATAGTTCTGTTTAAAAACTCAAGAGAGCAGTTTCTCTTGCTGAAAAATGAGTAACCTGGTGGTAATTCTCCATAAAGATGCTTTTTAGACTGAGTGGCCAGTGCCCCACAGGAACTAACTGAGGCAGATGGAAGCGAGTGTCTTCTATGAACACTCTTGGGACAGACACCAATGCAATAGAAAACTGAAGCAAAGATGGTGCATGCTAAGACAAAGGTGGAGACATTGAGGAAATCTCTGGAAGCTTCTGGAGGCCACTGTTGGGATACTGGAGTTGAAAGTTGCTGTGAAATAATCCTTTATGTACGCTGTGAATATTTATTACTCTCAGTGATTTAATAAAGAGCAGACTAGCCAATAGCTAGGCAGGAAGAAGTTATGTGTGAAAGTCAAACTAAGAGGATGCTAGGAAGGAGTGTAGGCAGAGACTGCTTGTTCATTCCCAGCCACCCAGACCCCAAATAATCATATAGGAATTGTATCAATTACAAAACTGCTTGGCCAATAGCTTAGGCATATTCCTGGCTAATTCTTATATCTTAAATTAACCCATTTCTATTAATCTGTGTATTGCCATGTGGTTGTGGACTACCGGTAAGGTTCCATCTGGCACCTGTCTCCTGGCGTCTGTCTCCTGTGGCAGCTACATGATGTTTCCCTGACTCCACCTTCTTTTTTCCTCTATCTCTGCTTGGAATTCCTGCCTTGCCCTATTCTGAGCTGTCATAGGCCCAAAGCAGCTTCTCTATTAACCAATGGTAATAAAGCATATTTACAGCATACAGAGGGGAATCCCACATCCAAGGAGGATAGAGACGAGTGAGTCATCAGCCATATGCAGAGGAAGCAGGATGTGTACAAAATGAGGTAACAAGTCATGAGCCACATGGAAACAAATAAATAGAAATGGGCAAATTTAGGTTATAAGAGCTAGCTAAAAACAAGTCTAAGCTATGGCCCAAGCACTTATAATTAATAATAAGGATCTGTGTGGTTATTTGGGAGCAGTTGGCAGGACAGAGCTGACCTGTGGTCCTGATGAAAAACTTCACCCACAGGAAGTGGACTGGCTAGGACCAAGATCAGAATAGGCTAGTGACTTAGAAGACTGTAGGAGAAACTATCTAAATTCAAATACAGAGAAAACTATCTGAACCCAAATACAGAGGGAAAAAAAAAAATCTAAAAGTCGCAACAATAGCAGTGAGCAGTAGGGCAACTTGCAGGAGGCCAGCGAGTGACAGAGGCCTGAAAAGACCTGCAGACACAGGGCCACGCTTCTCTCGAGCCAACCCCGCCGGGCTGCACAGAGCAGGAACTCCAGCAGCACAAACACAGACACAAGAGAAAACTATGAAAACTGAAGTCAAAGTAACAATCGTGAGGCTTATAAGTAACAAAGAAAAGGTTTAAGAATGGTACAAAAGTCAAATGCACTGGCGAGTTTTATCAACCTGACACAAGCTAAAGTCATTTGAAAGAAGGGAGCCTAAATTAAGAAAATGCCTCCATAAGTCTGGGCCATACGCAAGCCTGAAGAACATTGTTTAAATCAGGGATTGAAGAAGCAGGGCCCAGCCATAGTAGATGGTGCTATCCCTATTAAGAAAGCAAGCGGAGTAAGTCATGGGAATCAAGCCAGCAGGCAGCACCCTCTATGGCCTCCAGGATCCTGTCTGCTTGAGCTCCTGTCCTGACTTCCTTCAGTCAAGGACTATAATCTGGAAGTGTCAGCCAAATAAACCCTTTCTTCCACAACTTGCTTTTTGGTCATAGTGCTTCATCACAGCAACAGAAACCTAACTAAAACACTGAGAAAGGAGGAATGGTGTGTGCTATGGTGAGCCTCTTACACAATGAATGAAGCAAAGTGATCTGGCTGGAGGGTAAACTGTGATCAACCATAAGACATGAGTCCTAAAGCAATCCCTCCCACACTTAGGAAAGATAAAACTGCATGATTTCATTAGGTATGCACAGTGTACACTACAACTAAAAGAGAGATGGATGGTCAGATTAAAACCAGAACTCAAGTTACTAAGTACATACCTACTTGATGCTAAAGCACAGACTGGAAGGAACAACCAGGTAAGTGTTCCAGTAACGTACAGACTCAGATTCACAATTTCTGACAACTGATCAATTCTGATGTGGAAAGAGAACTAGGAAGTTTTTTAAAGCATCAAACTGTAGATAAAATTAACATGCTCTGGAAAACAAACGTAGTTAAGAGATAACTAAGTACTAATGAACAGAGTATGTTTGGGAGAGAGCAGTCCAAACATTTAATTTACACTCAATGAGAAAAGCGAAAACTCTGATGGCTGGCATAATTTTAGTAGCTACTGATACTCTAAGACAGATGAATTTTCCACATGTCCATGAGGAAAAATTAACTTCCTATTTTGTGACTTTCTCTGCTGCTCTATGGTCTTGGCTTTGTACTTATGGAAAAAGGATGCCCTTGGGTGTAGAAAATATAAGGCTATTTAAAAGTGGTTATAAATGCTGCTCTATCTTAAGAACCTTTTGGACAGTTTTCAAACCCTGAGACGACTTCGCCAGGACAATGATTGCGGAGAGCATCAAAGGCACCCAGGGTCAGTGGACATTCATGGCACTGTGGCTCTGTTCCAGGAGCTCCAGGAAATGCACCTCAGTGTCTTTTTATATGACATTCTTGGTCACAAACTATAAACGGTTCTTTACAGAGAGCAGAGTCCACAGGGCTGGTGCGCTGGGCACTTGGCAGTGGCACTGGGCTCACCCTGTGCTGGCTGCCTTGGCAGACTGCAGCCCCTTCTGTCTGCACCGGAGCTGCTGTGGAAGAGGCATCTGTCACTGCCACTGCTAACAGCCTTGGCTGGCCTGTCTCCTGGCCAAGCACTCAGAGTGGGGGTGGGGGCAGTAAGGTTGTGAAAACAGGTTCCCATTCTCCTCAAAGGGCTGAAAGTGCTGCAGTAAGACAGAAGAATCAAGGGCCTGACTTAGGACAAGGTCAGCAATACCTGGCCATGGTGGAATTGCAAACAGACGGCTGGGGCCTCTTGCTACACACATGTACATGGACACACACATAAAATAAAAATTTTTAAATAAATAAAAAGGAAACCATGTCTAGAAGTCAGATGCAGCAGTTTTTGACTGTGTGCCTTAAGTTTTAATTTTCTATCATCTAAATTTTAAAATGTGAATGCATATCCAACACTAAATTTAATTAAATTCTCAATTCTGGAAATAAGAATCAATATCCCTTGTTCTTCCAAATAAGCATAACTAAAGACCTTGAACATAACATTAAATTAATCCACAGGCAGGCAAGATGGCTTAGAGGATAAAGGTGCTTGCTGAAAAGCCTGGCAACAGCTCAGGGCTCTAGGCCCGAGAAATGACAAAGCAGACCGTGTGTTCCTAGGCCTCAGAGTTGGTGCTGAAGAACCCAGCCACACATTCAAAACAAACAAAAACCCTAAAATGATGTGGGATGTCCTTCTGTGTATGTGGTGCTTTCATTGGTTGATGAATAAAGTTGTTTGGGCCAATGGCTTAGCAGAGTAGAGCCAGATGAGAAATCTGAACAGAGATATAGAGAGAGAGTAGGCGGAGTCAAAGAGGGGCCATGTTGCTGTTGAAGTTGAAACCTTTCCAGTAAGCCATAGCCTCGTGGCAATACAAAGATTAATAGAAATGGGCTCATTTAAGATGTAAGAGTTAGTCAATAAGAAGCCTGAGCTAACAGGCCAAACAGTGTTACAATTAATATAGTTTCTGTGTGATTATTCAGGTCTGGGTGTCTGGGAACAAACAAGCTGTCTACACTTGGTTTTTTCTGACTCAGGACCTGGGAGCTATGATAACAAGTAACAGCAATCTGGCTGTAGTAGACCAGCACACTCACCTGGCCTGACTGTAGGAGGCCGGCACACTCACCTGGCCTTTCTGTAGAAGGCTGGCACACTCACCTGGCCTGGTCAATTCCCCAAAGAGATGGAGAAGAAAGCAGGGGTCATAGAGGCTGTCAAGGTCCACTCGTGCAGTATTATCCTTAAACACCGGCGGCTCCCCTGTGTCCTGAAACAGCCCAAGCCAACATGATCATGGACGCTGATCATTTGAATGCTAATGATCATTCAAATCAAGATCCCGCTATCAGAGCACATAAGCCTAAGCAGTTCTATAAAAAGCAAACTCTCAACATGATAATGTTATCTTTGAGACTTACTTCAAGATAAGCTTGTGGGAGGAGGGTAATAAATAAAACCGTGTGACCAGTGTGACCCAGTTTCAGTATGGACACTGACCAGTGTGATCCAGTTTCAGTATGGACACGGGGGGGGGGGGTGTACAGTCTGTACCTCTGTACAAAGTTGGAGTGGCAAGGGGGAGGGGAGAAGAGCAGACCACACCTCAGTGGGCAGCAGCCTCCGGTACTGTGGGAAGTGCAGGATGGTTTGCATCATCTGGTCAGGGTCCAGGAGGCGGAGGATGTCCCCGACACTTGGCTGCTGCCACAGTGACTTGCCTAGGCTTCGGCATGTCTTGTGATGTTCCACAGCCGCTGGGCCCCACAGAAGAACCCTAGAGCCAGAGAGGGGTGCAGACTGGTCACAGGACCCACCAAGAACAACAACCCCAACATCAAGTTCCTAGCTCATGCCGAGTGCCACTTTGGGTAAGCATGCATGCTCTATCACTTAATCCTCAACAGCTTCTGAAATGGGCATGAGGGTAATGGGGCTGCTGAGGGTGCAGGGACAGCTGGTAATGGCATCAGAAGTCAGTACCCACATACTACTCTTGGTGTATCTGGCTTGACTCTGACCCTTTGTGCACATTGATTCACTTATTCTGTGCAATGATCCCTTAGCTTACATTGCCACCTCCTGTGCAATGGGGGAGTAAGTAGTGAAAGGACTGGGGAAGTCGCATGGCCACTCACTTGCCAATGGACGAACGAGCAGGGTCTCTACATGATGGGGTGTGGCTCCAAGCCAGGCTAAAACAGCTATAGGATCCTGACCTCAGACTGCCCACAGGAGGGACCAAGCCATCAGGACTGGGCACAAGTCTTTAGAACCCACTCTGTGCAGCCTGGTATTCCCTGCAGCTGCCCACAGAGATCTAAGAGACAGGGCAACTACTATGGTGTGGGTCTGGTTCCTGCCCACACTGATGTGGAGGCTTTGTTCTAGACCTCCAAGTGTGCACTGTGGCGTCAACATGCTACACATATGACTACATTTATACAAAATAAGGAATACAAATATATTAATAATAGTTTAAAACAACAACAAAAAGGAATGAGAAGGCTCCAATCTAGAACTCCCAGAAGAGGGGGCTTCATCACTGGGCCTAATGTCCCACTGTCCTTCTGTTCATGACCACCCATAAAGCCAACACTCACCTGAAGCTGATGAGACTAAGGTTGTTCTGTTCATATGCCCGAAGGAGAAGTAAAATCTTCTGGTCTAGAAGACAAATGAAGGTCACTTTTAGGAAACTGAACCCCTCAAATACAGGAGAGGGTATACCCTACCAGCCCTGCCCACACAGCCTGGTTGTCAGGTCCTCCTCACCCAAGACACTAAGCGTGGCACTGTAGGTCCCAAGGAACACGGCAAAGTGGCTGCTCTCACAGACAGAAGGACACATTCTTACCACTGTGGACATCAGGTCCACCAGGGTTTCTGGGAGAAACAACACAGGACATAAAAAGTCATAAAATAAAGTTAATGCTTTAAAAAAAAAAAGGTTAAAGTCTTTAAAGAGACAGAGTACAGATAGTCATAGATTAATAAAATAAAGAAAAACAAGCCACGTAAAAATGGAAAATTCACAGAGAGTCTGAATTATGTATTTTATTATGTTTTCTTTGAATTTTTTGACTGTGAAGGAGCTAAATACAGAGAGACATTTCATTATGGGTGTTGCTAAGCTAATCCAGCATGTATATCATAAAGGTATTTTGACTTCAGAATTTGGGTCTAAGGATATGATGCTTTGGAAAAGAGGTTCTTCTTTTGTTTTCACAGAAGATGAGACCCTGTGGATTGCTTCTAGACCAATATGGTATGATAGACCATGCCCTCCTAAAAGGTCACTGTGAACACCTTCAGAAAATTACTTCACTCAACTGGTGACTGAGATGAACCTAGCACACAGAATACACCATGAAAGATCTGATTGACAGCGCCCCCATTCAGCATGAAGCAGTTTGGAGAGAAATAATTGTGCCCATATTCCCAAATATTGTTTATAAATGTTCTTTTACATTTAAAGGGGAATATAATATAGATATAAATAATTTACATTGGTATGGATATTGCTTTATTGATATAAATTTAAGGTCAATCTTGTTATACGTAGATGTATTTCTGATCTTGATTAAGGTATTGTGAATGTGTAGTTCATTTAAAAAATGTATAATTAAAAAATATAGGTTGTTAATGGATAATCATCTATAATAGTCAAGTTTGTAGTCATGTTAGTTGGATTTTAAGATGTGCATAGATATATTTCAGATAGGCATTCTTCATATCTTTCAAAGACTACAGAATATGGCATTTAAAATGTTTTAAAAAATTTAGGATTTTTCATGACAATGAGACATGTCTGCTCCTAGCAGCACCAGCTACTTCAAGAGGAAGATGGGCATTGAAAAAGCTCCTTATGGAGTTGGTTAGCCATTTGGGCAAGAAACTGCTCTTGCCTGGACTGCTTCACTGGACATGCAGTACCCACAAAAGATGACTGCTAAACTTGCCTAAATGTGAGATGGTCCTTCGGGGTTCCTGCTTCATAAAAGAAGTCTGGGAGACATTCTGCAGGACACAGAAGAAAGTGACTAAACTGTCTTTAAATTTTCCTGCTTCATGGAAATGTCTGCTGGATACTATGGGCCTGTAGGCTGAAGATGGATGCCCCAACGGTACAAAATAACTTTGGGTGACTGTCCAGAAAGTGAGATGTCTCTGTCACTTCTAGGATTTTGGAAGTTGCTTACTTCTCATTTACTTAGGTAATATTATATCCTTCTGGAGTCTTTGATGGAGTTAAAGAATAGATAGTTATAGTTATAGTTTTCCATTGTTATGATAAAAGATAAAATAGATCTAAATATTGTAACTGTAATTCTTGCTTGATAACTGTTTTGTTAAATGTAACTTTAGTATGTTAAAGTTTAAAGCCTTCCTTTCCTTTTTAAACAGAAAAGGGGAAATGGTGTAGGAGGTCCTTCTGTATTAGTGTTGCTTTCATTGGTGAATAAAGAAACTGCTTTGGGCCTGGTGATAGGGCAGAACTTATGTAGGCGGGGAGACAGAACTGAATTCTGGGAGAAAGAAAGGAGAGAGTGAGAGCCACCATAAAGCTGCCAGGTCAGACATGCTGAATCTTTCCCGGTAAGCCATGACCTCGTGGTGACACACAGATTATTAAAAATGGGTTAAATCAAGATGTGAGAGTTAGCCAGTAAGAGGCTAGAACTAATGGGCCAGGCAGTGTTTAAATGAATACAGCTTCTGTGTGATTTCGGGGGCTAAGCTAGCTGGGCGGCAGGACGCAGCCCGCTTGCCTCATTACAATAACCATCAGCCTCCTCCCTAGGATCACACGCGTTCTTCAGAATCACCATCTCCCTAGGGTCTCATAGCCTTAGGCTCAGGATCTACCCACCCCTTTCCACCAATTTTTTTAACAACGTGATATTTTAAGATCTAAGCATACTCCCTAGCTATGCCATCACAACCTCCGGCATTTACACCCCTGCCTGCACAGGGTGTGGAGCCCATTTTACCTTTTAACTACTGTACCTATAATTGGCATCTAACCGTTTTCTGTCTTTAACCAACTGTTCATGACACTCAGACCCCAGGGTGATGGCTTTGTCTCTACACAGCATTGCCTTGAGTGGGCAGGGACATTCAGTCTGTGTTCTGACATTCACACAGTCTACACTACACTCAGGACTTATGAGCACAAGTCCATGCCGACTGAGCTGGAGACGAAGTGTAAGCCTGGCTGGAAAAGACAGCAGTGCGCTACCACCAGGGAAGTTCAAACCCTTCCCGCTTTCATTCAGTCTTCCCTAAAAGATTTACGAGGTTAATCCAGTCCTCACAGGACAAATGACCACACTTGTTTTCCCATCCCTGCCAACCTCACCTAACTCCCAGACTTTTAACAGCAGCTCATGACAGGGCCACATGACCTCCCACAGAACCTCCATAAACCATACAAAGCCTTCAAGACAGGTGGCAACTTCTGTGTCACTTTGAAGACAGGAGTATGCGTGGACCCTGGATTTGATAGACACAGAGATCCCATCACTACACTCTGAAAACAAATGGTGCACGGCTAGCTGGAAGAAACTGGAACTCAACAGCTGCCATGGAGCTGGGAGGGCAGAGGGTCACCTTTTACTTGACTGTCCAGATTTTCCTCTTCTTTAGATGTCAGCATGGTTGGCAAAAACAGAGAATGCTGGGTGAGCATCATGTGGACCACTGGAAGCTGGACAAGCTTTGTGTGCACAGAGCTTTCTGGACTATACAGGAGCTTTGTGGCATCAAGCAGAGTCTTCAAAAAGGTGAGGTCTTGGTACCGAAATCTGGGAGATAAGCCAAAGGAAATGAGTGTCATGTTTAAGAAACAAAATTTGTTCTAAGAATTCCGAAAGTTCAGAGTTGAGACTTTTACAGAGTGTGCATTCATCACTGGGTTGTCAGTGGCATGGTCTCATACTTCTTTAATCACAGTACTATCTGTCCACTATGGCAGGGATCACTAACCTACATCATGAGGAGAGTCTGTCATGATACAGACATCACAGGATGGGCAAACAGAGACTAAGACAGCTACATCCCTAGCTACACAACCTCATGTGGGATCACCACCATGCAGTGATCTTTGAGAAAACCATCCTATGTGGCTTGTGCCTGAGTTTTCTGTGACACATACATCAAAAGAACTTTCCACTTAGATCAGCCAGCAGACAGAAGAGCTGAGTGTGAGGACAGGACTCTGCATGGATCCTACTAGGCCCATCTGCCTTGGTCCTTCAGCCATCTGAACTACAATGAGCTGTGTCTTAAATCCCTTCAAAACCCACGAGAGCGAGACTCTGAAAAATCCTTGTAGCTCTCTTCATAGAGCATTAGGATATCCTATACTTGTCCTGAAGAAAACACAAAGTTCTGAGCTGCATCAAGTATAGTCGGAGGCTGTTTTTTGGCTACCCAGACCTGAAATAATCACACAGAAACTGTATTACTAAAACACTGCTTAGCTTAGGCATATTTTTGGCTAACTTTTATATCTTAAATTAACCCATTTTTATTAATTTGTGTATCACCATGTGGTTGTTCCATCTGGTGTCCGGTGTGGAGGTTACTACTCTCTCCTCCTCTATCTGCTTGGAATTCCCCCCTTGCCCTATTCTGAACAGCACTAGGCCCAAAGCAGCTTTTTTTTATGAACCAATGGTATTCACAGCATACAGAGGAAAATCCCACATCAATCAAGGGAGAGTGAAGCTGGGCAGGGTCTGCATCAGGTCCCCTGGACACACGGAGGAAGCTTTGAAACAGAAGAGGTATGATGGTGCATACCCGTAATCCCAGCACTTGGGAAGAGGGTCAGAGTTGGAGAGACTTGAGCTACAGAGTGAGATTCTACCTCAAAAGGCCAGAAAAGAAAGAAAAAGAGAGAGAGAAAAGGAAGAAGGGAGAGGAGGAGGGGGTTGCACTGGCTACTCTTCCAGAGGACCTGGACTCAATTCCCAGCACCCACATGGTAGCTCCCAACCATCTACAATGAGATCCAATGCCTTCTGGCAAGCAGAGGAACATGCAGACAGAGTACTCATATACATACATACATACATACATACATACATAGCTGAATCTTTAAAAAAGAAGGAATAATAACGATGGTGGTATTTAACCTGGAACCATCTTTTACTTTTCTCTGGATCCTGAACATCACAAGTGATCATGAAATGAAGACTATAGGTGTCATATATCACTTCATGGTTCTCTTTGCACCAAACTAAAGAGTCTAACCATAGCAAACGTGAGCTAGGTCACATTAACTCTCACATATTCGCTACTGGGAACACAAAGTCTCTCAACTCTGCTTATCTAGTGACACTCAAAGTGTGCTGAGACTAACATTCAGCAGGTCCTCCACCAGCATTACATGTAAAATGGGTATCAGTATGCACGCACTGACATGTGGGAGTCATTGCAGGGCCCATACAGGTAGGGAGGGCTCAGGGAACAGCCTACATATCTACCCAGCAGGAAACTGCTAAATAATAAAGATGGAATTCTACACAGTAGTGAAAATGGATGACTTTTGTATCTGTATTAAACTAGAAACATCTGAGTAAAAAGAAAAACAAAGGCAAAAAAATGATATGAATGTTTAAAATATCAAACACATGCAAAAATATACTGTGCCATGGAACAGAACGTACACCGCTTCATAAAGGGCTGGTGGCCACGGTTCAGTGCTATAAAACACCCGCCTAGCATCTGCAAGGCCCTAGGTTCAATCCCCAGTACTGAGAAAACAGTCAATCAAACTCACAAAAACAAGCAAACAAAACCACAAAATAAGCAGAGGATGACAAGCATATAACTGGGCAGGGAGGAGAGACAAGAATTCTTTAGGAATAACAGAGAAAACTGTAACATTCACTATGTTTGAGTATAATTTCATTTTTACTTACTGTGTGTGTCTGAGTGTGTGAGTGTGTGTACATGCATACATGTCAGAGCATGCATATGGAGGTCAGAACAAGTGGGTCCTGGGCCAGAATCAAACTCAGATTGTCAGGCTTGGCAGCAAGCACCTTTATCCACTGAGCCATCTTGCCAGCCTGTTTTGTTTACTTGAGATAGTTTCATGCAGCCCAGGCTGGCCTTGAGCCTGCTATGTAGCTGAGTGAGGGTGACTTCAGAATTCCTCCCAAGTGCCGCATTACAGAGATGCACTAGCATGCCATTTCCACTTCTGTGTTTTTAAGATATTTTTCTTCTCTATAGACAAGGAGACAGTTGTGTTGTGACAGGTACTTTAATGACAAGCTAAAGAGACCTGCATGGTTGGAACACCGACATCTTTCTAAACGGCACCAGGAAAATGAAATCAACTTACTTGAGTCCTGTCTTCACAAACTGCTGCCAGTCACCAGGTTCAACCTCTTTAAGTGCATGCTACAAAAAAAGCAAGCAAAAATGGACATGAAACACGACAGTGAGCTGCAAACACTGAGGGCTGCAGATGCAGTCTTCAGGGCAGTGGGCGTGCTCCAGTTCTTCTCCATAACCTCCTGAATCAGGGCTACGGAAGCCCTGCCATCCTTCCTACCATGCCAGCCTACCCTGCGGCTGCTCCCGCCACCTACTGCCAGTCCTGCTGACACTAAGTGGGCAGAGAGACAGGACAAGGATCTGACAACGAAGACCAACATGCAGATTTTGGGTTTAACAGCAAATATAAGCACAGTACCCAAACCATTACGGGGCTTTGTTTGAGACAGGGTCTCATGGAGCCAGCCTTGAACTAACTGGGGATGAGCTTGAACTTCGAATCATCCTGCCCCTGCTTCCTTACTGCTAGGATTACAGGTGTGAGCGACCATGCTGCTTATTCCGCGCTGGTGATGGAACCCAGGGTTTTGTGCATGCTGAGCAAGAGCTCTCCCCACTGAGCTACAACCCCTTGTTTCATTATTTGAAAAATAGTACTACACTTTATTAGCACACCAAACATGCAAAGCGACATTTCCCGAGTGGTCCTGTTATGTTTCCATGCCTGCCTTGTCAGACAGCACTAGTGGATTCGCATCTAGCTCTCACTGAGGAACCAGTGGAGACTACTCAGAGTACACGCTCACCCTACCCAGGAAACACTGTACAAAGGGAAGAGGTCTGCAGAACGCAAGGCTCAATGCTGGCCCTGAGGCAGCAGCTAAGCGCACTTTACCTACGCCACTGTCTCCACCAGGCCAGCCATGCCTGCAGTCCTCAGTGACAAAGACTGTGAAGGACTCCCAGAGCACTGGACCAGACACTGAGGACTTCTCTGACTCAACACATTCTTAAATCCTGCTCTCTTTGCCCCAGCAATTGCTCTTTCAGGAATTCACCTGGATATAACCAATCAAATGTACAGAGGGACTGTGGTGGTCAGTACTGAGTTTGACAGGATCTAGAATAATCTGAAGACAGAAACCTCTGGACATGGCTGTGAGGGAGCGTCTAACACTCAAGATTCGGTTTTATCTCAACTACACACATGCAGAGATAGAGCACCTAACACGGTGCAACAGCCTCCCAGCGTTTTCTTACTTTTCCAGTTCTGGTTTTTCTGGTGCTGTGGCAGGGCACTGTGGGTGGAGAGCAGGGACCTGCCGGTGCGAAGCCCGTGCTCTACCACTCAGCACACTCCAGCTCTGCACTCTTGATTTCTGTAGTTGCTATGTTTGTTAGCTTTGTGATCACAAAACCTACTAAATTTAAATTTTCATGGGATTGGAGGAGAGGGTGTTAGACATCGTACATGGAATATCTATAAAGTATTATTTAACCAGGAGAAGAGACACTGAAGGGTTCATGTTGAAACTATGCCATGTTTGGGTTCCTGTTACTTTAAATTTACAAACCTGTAACACAACAAATTAAGTCTGAAAGTAGAGCTCATGAAGTTTCTTTATATGTGTGTGTATGAATACATATATATTGTATGTATATATGTATACACACACATATCACTTTGTGATTCATAATAAACCCACCAATAAAACCATCAAGAGTTAGACTGGTAGCCATGGAAACACTTGTGCAGTCCCAATCTCTGCACATCTGTACACATCCACCGGGGCTTTACACGATAAAGTTATGGGGCACATGGGGAAGCCTATGCCACAGCTCCGGGGCGACTGCTAACTTCTAGGGTACTAGGGAATCAACGCAGACCATCTTTCAAGTTTATAGCAATCACCAAGCTGCAGAGAGAGCTTCCTGAACCCAGTGCTTAAGAAACTAGGGACAGAAAGCCCACATTTCCAAAAAACCCTAAAATCAGCCATAAGGGAAAAAGGCACCATGTATTGATGAATGAAAGTAAGAATGACAGATTTCTTACAGAAAACTAAGTAATTTATAAGATAAGAAAGCAGTACCAATAAAATAATTATGAAAAACAAAATTGTTAGCTTGAATTTTAAGCCCAGGGAAACTTTCCCCAACTCATCCTGTGAGGCTTGCCTCACAAGAGAGGCCTCACAGAAAAGATACATTAAACACGACTATTCCTTATACACACAGGAGCAAAAACTCCTAGTGGAATTTATTAACAAATCAAATTCAACAACACAGAACAAGGCTATTCCACTATGACCAAGTACTTTATCCTAGGAATACAAGGCTGGATTAGCATTAACTGATAAAATTCACCCCATTAACAGACTAATCAAAAATAGTCTCAGTAGATGACAAAAAAAATCTGGTAAAATCCAACATCCACTCCCGATAAAGATGGCTTACAAATCAGTGTCCTACCACCACCATTCTGCCCCTAGACACTGCTCCCTCATTTCCTCAGAGGTCTCAGTCATAACACACAACTGGAAATGTACCTTTGAAGTCTGGCTACATGTCATCTCAGCACATAACCAGGATCTCTAAGGAGAGGCGCTTACCAACAACTCGCTTAATCGGAGCAGCATTGGTTTCTCTTGCTTCTGGGTGTTTTCATCCCCTGGCTCCCTGGCACTGAAGGACATGGTCAGCCACTGCACACAGGACCCCAGAAGAGTCTTCCTCCAGGTACTCAGCTCTTCTGCTGACTCTGCCAAGGCTGCTGAAACAGAGTCGGCCACGATCCAACTGCAGGAGGGGACCAAGTGGCAGGTTACACTTCTGTACGGCACAAAGGCCCGCACTGCCCACTCTCCGGGGCCACTCTCACTTAACATCACACTGTCAGTGGGATCAACACACCAGACAAAGGACAGTCTCTCCAGAGACGTGTGTGTGTGTGTGTGTGTGTGTGTGTGTGTGTGTGTGTGTGTGTGTGTGTGTGTGTGAGAGAGAGAGAGAGAGAGAGAGAGAGAGAGAGAGAGAGAGAGAGAGAAAGAGAGATTGTTTCATTAGGTAAGGAATTCTGGGTTGGCAGTTATTATTTTTTAAACATAATTTCTTTACTGATTCTTTGGGAATTTCACATCTTGTACCCCAATTCTGCTCACCTATTTCCGTTTCCCCCATATCCTCTCCTCACCCTGCAGTGCCCTCCCAAAGAAAATTTAAAAACAAAACAAAACAAACAAACAAACAAAATAAAAGGAACAAACAAACAAAACCCCAACAACAACCCTCTTTCATCTCCTCCTTCCGTCCTGGTGTCCTTGGGAGCACCGTGTCACATAATACAGCCCTTTGTCCAGTCAGCTTTACTGGCAAATGTTCACTGCAATGTGTCACTGGGCTTTTCCAGAATCATTCTTATCTAGGGTCTCCCCCACCTCCCTGCTAGTGATATCCAAGACCTGCTGCTTTCTTTGGAAGGCTGTTCTATTCCAACATTTAGTGGCTCTGTCCTCTCTACCCTGTGGAGACCAGAGACCACACCACCTCCACAAGGTAGACACTGCAAAACAATGTCTGGGGGAAGCCACTCTACTAGAACATTACTCTCAGGGCGTCAGCCCCAGCCCTCCACATGCAGCAATGCACTTCTCCAGCCATCATGGCTGCTCTAGTCAGAACAGCACAACAGGAAGACAGACCCTTCACTAACTTTCTTATACATACCAAAGAGAAAAAGTGACACTAAGAAGGGAAAGACTACCCAATGGCCTTGGCTTTCATACCTCTTGTGACTACTCAGAGTCCGAAGCATGCTGGGTAAATGGTCCATAAGAACATGCAGATCTTTGGTTCTTGCAAATGGAATGAGCTGAGCCAGGGACTCCAGATGCGGCTCATGTTTGGAGAGCCCATCAGTATGAAAGAACCTGTCTCGCATTTGTCTCCATAGGGCTTTCAAGACAGGAGTGACAGCAGGGCACACTAGGCAGACACAAAGCAGAGGTTGCGGTGCACAATGCGGGTGCCTGTGGGGAACCTCCCTTTAGGAAGTACCTGACACAGACAATACAAAACAATATGACATGTAGCCAGACTTCAAAGGTCCATTTCCAGCTGTGTGTTTACTGTAAGTGATGAAGCTGGAGGCGACTGGTGCCAGACTTGAGGCTCAGCAGGGGAAAGAATTAGATTCACACTGCCTGGACTCAGTATGAACTCACCAACAACGTCCCTGAGGCAGAGGACAGAGTAATGGGACAAAGGTGACTTGGCCTTCAGTTACTTCCACTGAATCAGAAACAGCCAAACCACCCCCAATAACTGCCCACACTACCCTCCTTTTCTTATTAGGAATGGATAGACACTCACAGCTACACCTCAGTTCCCAAGGTCAGGAGACAGAGAGGATGCTGAAAATTCTCAACTCTCAGCCTAAAGAGATTACAGTAAGGAAGAACAGAACTGTACCATGCCCCAGAACACAAGTGACAGGATTTAAGATGGCAAGCCATTCTGCCTTTCAGGGAGAAACTCCCAGCTGCCCAAAGCCAGCTCTTTCCATACCTCCTGTTGGCCGCATGAAGCATCCTTGTGTCCTGTGCTGGAGATACACATGGATAACGGGGAGGAAGTCATCCAGGTGCTCCTGCAGGAGCCCCACACCAGGTTTCCCACACCATAGCTCAAACTTCAGTAGGTGGGTGCTGCTGTGCTGCAGGAGCAGGCTGGCAATGCCCAGGGCTGCCTTTGTCCGTCGGACCAAGCAGTACTCGAGCAGGTCCGCTGGGACCACAGAGGCCAGCACAGGGTCTCTCTGCAGAGTCTGAAGGAATACAGTGTCCAGCTCATGCTCGGCCAGAGTGGGGAGCAGAGCCCCCAGACCTCGAACATACTCGGCCCACCAGAGGAGCTCACTCGACTGCAGCTGATCCTGAGGGCTGCTCGTCAATAGCTGTACCAGGGTCTTCCCAAGACTGTTCAGTTGCCTCTCCTTTTCTGGAGACTGTGCGGCTTGCTGGGTCAGCAGGTGAGCCTCTGGAAGGCCCAGCAGGGCCAGCGTGACCTCTCGAATCTGGACACTTTCCATGTATGGATGCAGTTCCCGCAGGGCCTCCAACTGAGGCAGGGCCTTGGGTGTTGTGGCAGAGTTCACAGTTCTGGCACGTAGCTCTTTCAACACACTTTGGGCAATGGCTTCTGAGTACTTTGCCAGGAGACCCAACTGACCCAGTTTATGGAGAATCGGGGAAGTCGCCACCAGCAGCTGAAGAGCACCTGAACTGAAGTGGGCTGCTAGGAGCTTCACAAGGACAGGGCTGAGTGTGTGTGGAGGCAAGGCTTTCCGCTCCGGGGCTAGAAACCAACTCTCCAGTGTGGGATGTTTAAGGATGGCCACCAGCACCTCTTCTACTGTCTAAAAAACAAGGTCGGGGCATACTTCATGTGGAACACAAGGGCTGGGGGCACAGCTACCTGAAAGCATCCTGTGTTCTCAGGGAAACAAAGCAGGAAGCACTTTGCAAACTTGCTCTATCTTAGCCACTCGTTGGCAAGCTTGCAGCATCCTGCCATATACACACGTGCTACACAAGGCCCCAGTCAGCACAGGACACAGCTACTTGACCCTCACCCTGACCCACTCAAGAGGGTAGTACAGGTACAAATAAAAGCTGTAGGCTGGCATGGCTATAAAGGAGTGATCGAAAGACAGAACCCAGATAAAGCTGTTATCCCTGGGCAGGGGTTACAGCATCTCAGACATAGTTTTCTACATTTCTCTACTCTTCTACAGCGGACACATTGTTAAATTCAGAAATGAACAGCTAATATCTGCACCCAGTGGTACCTTGTCAGCAGCCAGCTCAAGTGAAGTCATAGATTCCATGTCCAAAAAGAGATCAGACTCAGCACGGATGGTCTCCGCCTTCTGCTGGTTCTGGGCATCCAACTGCTCAGAGTGGACAACCAGGTGCTTAAGGAGATCCAGGAGGAGCTGCAGGAGGGCTGGGCCCACACTTTTGCCCAGCTGTAAGAGACACATGACCCTTAGACAAGGAAGGGCTGACTAGCCAGCAGAGTACGGCCTGCCAGTCCCTGAAGAATCAGGAGACTGGAGGGGCAGGTCAACAAGGCAAGATTCACACACAGAGTTTCCTCTCAGATAGGAGACTGTCTTCCTCCAGGACTGTGAGGCAGTCTCCCCCCACCATGCTTCCCAGATTGGCCTAAGCTGTACATAAGAAAGCATTTGTGTATATACTTGCTATTTAGGGGAGCATGGGATAAAGGAAACTTGTCTTCCTAAACCTCAGTGAAATACAAATGTTAACTTTGGCTAAAATAAAAGGAAAGATGGCTCAGCAGGTATAGGTACTTGTCACCAAGAGTGATGACCTTAGTTCAACCCCCAAGGACCCATATGTAAAAGGAGAAAATCAATTTCTAAATGTCATCCTCTGGACTCCACATGTATGCTCCTGCACATAACAATAAAGAAGCACATACACATAAGTAAATAAATAAATAAAGTATTAAGTGTGGTTTTGTTATTTTTTTTAATAAGGGGAACAGGTCAACAACAAAACCTAAAGAGCTATACAGCCCATCAGCAGAAAGTTCAACAGTGAGCTGCCAGACTGACAAGCCATGAAAGAGCGGGCCTGGCTATGCACAACTGTCCACACTACCACAGGAGGACCCTTGTCCTGAGTACACACACTGGCCGCCTCAGCACAGCTGCTTGAGGACGGGGCCCAGCAAAGGAGCAGCAGAGCCAAGAGCCCAGGTTCCAGAGCTGGGGTCTGCCTGGTGGTGTATTATGAGCACTGTGCTGCAGACTCAGACAAGAGCACACTCTGCAGGTGGAGGGCTGGGAGGAAGGAGAGCACTGACCTGGCCGAAGTTCTCCACAGTGCTCCTGAGGTAGAGCAGCACCTGCTTGGCTGAGCGTACCATGTGCTGCAGAGCTAGACACGGGACAGCAGCTAGCAGCTGTGTCTGAACGTTCTTGTCCCCAAGGGTGTGGCTCTCATATGCTGTTTGCAGCAAGGTGGAGAAGCAAGAAGATGGGGGGACATGGGGTACAGAGCTGTTGGGCACCTGCAGTGACTGAGGGATCAAAAAGAACAGATTGGAAAAGAAGTTACCTCAGGAGCGAAGGCTGCACACACTGGTGACAACTGGGTAGCATGTAATGAAGGGCATAGCCATCCCACACTAACAGCCTGATATCAGCTGAAGTGTGCCTGCCCAGAGTGCAGAACACCTAGCATGAGGTGTGAACAGACCTTTTAGTGAGGAGCTGACTGCCACGAAATTGGGATTTGATCAGTGTTTGATCATTTGTTACCGGACAAATTGCTGGAAACTAGGAAAGGACCACCCAAAGCAAAGCCCGGCCCCGAGCATCTTGTCAAGAGGACTGGGAAATGAATAGAAGGAAAAGAAGGATCCAGAACAGTCCTGGTCCAAACAGAAATTATTCCCTTATAACCACCCAGCTGCCATCTAAATCTACCCACGGGACATAGGCCACTTGACTTCTTTCAGCTAATGAGCTCAAGGCCACTGTGCACAGATGCTCAGTGGCTCTCAAATCATGGTCTGGGACCAGCGTAGTAGCAGCATTCCCTGGGACAGTGTGACAAAGGCCAATTCTCAAGATCTACCCTATACCTGCTAACTAGTTCACACTGTGGTCAGGGCCTGGCAGCCAGGAGCCAGGTTTAACTCAGCATCATGAAGGGTGAATCTCAGCTGGGATCCACTCAAGAGAGTGAGGACACCCACTAGCACACAGGAAGAGAGGCACTGAACTCAGCTGCTTGCTGACTGGTTGGGATCGTGCCTCTGTGCAGGAGGGTGGCAGTGGCTGTCTGGACATCAGCTCTGGAAGCAAACTGATCAAATCCTGCCCCACCACTAATTGCTGGTGGAAGTTTGGTGTGGGAAGTCCTTCTGTCTATGTGTTGGTTTTATTGGTTAATGAATAAAGCTTTTTCAGCCAGTGGCTTAGCAGACTAGAGCTAGGAGGGAAAACTAAACTGAATGCTGGGAGAGAGAAGGTGAAGTTGAAGAGAAGCCATGTAGCCGTCGTTAGAGACAGACATGCTGGAACCTTGCCAGTAGGCCTCGAGTGGTAAAATATAAAATAATGGAAATGGGCTAATTTAAGAGATGAGTGAGCTAGAAATATGCATAATCTAATAGGACAAGCAGTGTTGTAATTAATACAGTTTCTGTGTGATTATTTTGGTTCTGGGCAACTGGGAACAAACAGTCTCTGCCTACAGAGGTTCTCTGCACCTTAGGTTCCTCACGTGTGTATAAAGGGTGATCAGTCTTGACCTATCTCTTAGAGGAGGTGGATCAAATGGTTTAAAGTATACGTGGTACACCATCAACATGGCTACCATCACAAGACAAAGGTCCCAGGCTATCCTCGCTTCTAAGCACAGTGGAAATGGACCAAGTCCACACAAATCCACAGCAAGAATCCTCCTCATCTACTCTCCCAGTTTCACATGGAGCTCATGGAGGTACTGACGGGACAGGCCTGCTAGCCAAGCACTCCACTGTACTTGGTAAGGGCGAAGAGGAAAAGGCCACTTCTTGTCCTAAGCCAAAACAGTGATGAGCCAATTTTCGTCATCAGGGAGCTGCTTCACTCACACCAGCTGAGCAGTGATGGCGGGCACTCCTCTCTTAAGCAGAGGAAGTGGGGAGGTTAAGCTCTCACTCTGGAAACTGTACAGCATCTGGACCATGCAGCAGCACATCCAGCTATAGCATCAGAGAGAAACACTTTGTAGAGGAGCAGCGAGTGCAGCTCACCAAGACCTCCTGGGCTTGCTCAGGAATCCAGAGGCTGTAGTATCTGTGAAACCGGGCAAGCTGTTGACGGCAGAGCAGGCTGGCAGGCTCAAACTTGTCATAAGACTGAAGCAGAAGACACAGAGCTAGGGGATCCCTCTGGGTATGGAGAAGGTCAGTCAGCACCATAATCAGATATGCCACGATGCTTTCCCCTACAGAGGAAATAGGTGGGCAGGGTTAGAGAGCAGAGTTAGACTGCTTCTATGACAAACTGGCACAGCCTCCTTCCACATGCACATCAGACACAGGAAAACTGAATGCCAGCTCCATGAAGGGTGAAGGGTGAGATGCCCCCATGGGAAGGGGCAGGCTCCTGCAGTGTCCTGGTTATAGTTTAATACATAGAGAGCACATGGTCTGAAATCAGGTCCTCCAGCCTGAAAGAGGAGACCCAGGCATATGTATAGCTGGGACTTGCTAGTAGCTCTCCTGTCCCTTCCTCTGCTTTGACACACACGTCTTTCCCATGAGCAAGGTGGGAACACGTGCCGCCTGAGTCCCTCTCCAGGTGCAGCATTCCACAGTTGATCAGATACTGGGATGGCCAGCATCACCTTCCCCAGTGACCTAGCTACTATGTTGTCAGATGGCTGTAAGATGAGAACAGCCTATTATCCCTGGGCCTGGGGCTGTGGAATACAGCCACAAGAGCCACCTGGTCTGTATTTGCCTATAATAAGGTCAAAAAAACAGACTTTTACCCTCAAACAATTGCCAAGGGGACTCACATGGTATGGTAAAGTCTAAGTATTCTGAACTCCTATGATCTATGGGTGCTTTCAGGTCTAAGATACTTGGGAAACCCAACAAATAGCCAAGATTCATCCTTATCCTGCAAGCAGGACTGGGTAACCCTGAGAAAAGCTCAGGGTAATAGCTGGTTCCATGGGGACATGTGAACACATTCTTCAAGGACTGCTCTGCCAGCAGCCGGCTCACCTGTACATCCCTCCCTGTGCTCTGAGCTGCAGGCTCAGGTCCTTTTACTGGGGCGCGGGGGGGGGGGGAAGTACCTGTCTGTTGGCTCTTCATACTTTCAGCCCCCAGCACCCCAACCCAAACCTCCACAGAAACCCTGATGACACACAGGTACCTGCTGTACTTTCTGTCCCAAGGAGCAGCTTATTCCTGGCTTCCAGAGCTGCAGGAACCAGAGCACTGAAGGGGAAGGTGAGCAGAATCATATCTTCATTTAACAGGAACCCGATATCCTCGTCCAGGCCTTCACTGCCTTCCACCAGGACATCCACCATGTCCAGCACATCTGAGACAGCAGAGAGGATGCTAGTTTATCAAGGAGCCACCAAAGGATCACACTGTAAACAGCCCAAGACAGAAAGAGGCAAGAGAATACTTCAAAAAATAAAAAACAAAAAATTCAAACTTCTCTCAGGGGAAAACACTTCCTAGAACTTGAGAGATGAAGACGCTGTCTTCAGTTTTTATGGCATTTGACGAAAGTGCAGGCTACCCAGTTAAAGGTTAACTAAAGCCCATTACCCCCATGTTCAAACCAGCACGTAGGCATCTAGGTTCAAATCCTCAAGTTGCTAGGAAGTAACTGTGAGAGCCAACATGATTTGGTCTCTATCCCCAGCTCTTTTAACTATATATTAAAGGAGGGCAGCAACTCCTTCCCTGTCTTAGAGCTGTGATGAGGATTCTGTGAGCTCTATAAAGAACAGTGTCAGTTAAGAGACCATAACAACACACAAACAGAAACACCCAGCAGTAAGTGCTCCACACACAGCACAGTGTGAGGCAGCTTCATCTCCAGTGGGCTCCTCTTTCACACAAGGAAATAGGTTGTCTGCACACTTCTTGTCCTGTCTAATTTACTACTGTAGCCAGAGACTCAGAGCACAGAGAGGGCTCTGGGCACGGAACCTACCATCGATATGGGAGATGGGAATGCTGACATCATCTGCATCTTGCTTCCCCGCAGTGGCCTGCAGGGTGCTAGCTTCCTGGACAAACTCAGAAGCTTTGTCCGTGTATGAGTGAGGACTCACCACCAGTGTCAATAAAATCTGAACACAAACGGGACAGGTGAAGACAGTCAAATGGCAACCAGTAAAGAGAAAAAGCCTGAAACGCCCTTGGTCAAAACTAGAGGAGGAAGGAAATGCTAGGTGCCCGCCCTTATTAAGAATAACATAACTTTCCTTTTGTTATACAATTTTAAAAGGATCTCTTCTATGCTACTGCTTTTTGTATAACCGTATTCGCTCATGCAAAAACAAACTTCCCAATGAGATGAAGAAGCATGTGGTAGCATACTGCTATCTCAGATGCTAACACGGAGTGGGCTCTCAGTGTCAGCAGGATCTGGCATGGGCGCAAGAAGAAAGCCTCCGTGTGGCTGAGTCAGCTGCCCCAGAGCACATCTGGTTCCATGGAGCTATGCACTCACACGCTCTAGGAACTGAATGACGGCTTCCTTGTGCTCTTCTGCAGTGCTATCCAGGTGCTCCAGCCACAGTTCCAGCTCTTTCCACGTGTGTTCGAACACACCTGTGTCCCGAAGAATCTGTTGGCAGCAGAGCCATGCAAATGTCAGAGCAGATCCTGTTTGCTGTGCAGTTGCAAGATTCATACCAATGTGCCAGACCACAGGGGCTGCATGCACCAGCCTCAGGTGTACTCCACAAGCTGGCCTCCTAGGATGGGACCCCCACTGCTGAGGACACAGGCCAAAGAGATCACTCCATGCCCCGGTGGGAAAAACATGGTTCCTTTCTCACTGCTGTGTACTCACTTTCCTTTCCTAACCTTGTAGTAAGAAGGAGAATGAATCAGGTGGTTCTTAGGGAACTATTTTTTACCTAGATTTTCACGAAGACCAGATAAGTATATGTCATGATCCCTCCCAGTGACAGAACTCTTAGCCTGGGGGAGCTCTGAGCCTAAGCAAGAAGAATATCATTCCTACCAGGGCAGAGCTTGGTGAGAGGCAGGACCTCAATTTGCCAAATAATGATACCCTTAGTGGTCGGCGATGAAGGAGACTCAGGGCTACGTGCTCTTGTGGCACAGGGCCTTGCTACAGTGTGCACCAAACTCCCTCTAACTGTGTACCTCTGCAGTTATTAGTCACAGCATGCAGCTGGTGGGGGGGGGTCTAATTGGTCAGCGAGGAAATGAGAAGACGGGGCAAGGATTCAAACAGGGTAGCCTTCAGGCAGCCCAGATAAGAAGCTCAAAAGGCAGTCAGACTTTGAAGGAAAACTGCAAAGTAACATCGTGGAACTCTAAAAGCACTAACTGCCAATGTCAGTGTGTCTGAGACACTAACGGTGTGGAAATCTGGTCTCTCGACTACTGGTGCATATTATGATGCCTGGATGAAAAAGCAGTCCTAGAAGAGTGAGTGCCACAGGCAAGAAAGCAGAGCAGAGGACCAAACCCTCACTCCTGCACACTGACTTTGGAGACACCTACGTTGTAGGTGATGGACAAGGTCAAAAAAGTGGAAGGCTCTTAGAAGAACCATGTGGGAATGAGGGCCAGACGACACACAGTTCTCAAACAGTTTCTATGGGAACAGAATAAATGTAGAGTCTGTGCTGTGCAAGCTGTGACTATTTCCTAAGTCACCTTCCTGGAATGCGCATGTGCACACATACATGCACGCACACACACAAACACACACACACACTAAATAAAAACACTATAATAATTTAAAAGGTACCAAATTCTAAATAAAAGCCCACACAAATCTACTGTACTCCATCACACACCCAATCACCCATCATAAGGAAGGCCAGGTACACACTACGTATTTGTCCGATGAGAAACCACTACTGCTACTGACCTTTATGATCAGAAGTTTAGTGGATGACTTGAGCTGCAAATGGCTACTATTCACAAACATCTTCATCAACAGGTAAAAAACCGAGCGTTCTCCTCCAATGATTTCTGCATCGTGGCATTCCTAGAGTTTGGACATTAGTTCAAACTGTTAAGATGTGCAATTAACAAGGGCCACTACTCACTGAATAAACATGTGATTGCACACCAGGCCCCTCACTTTATCTCATTTTAGCTACCATTCAGTGAGGAGTACTGGGATTTTACACACAGAAAACCTTAGGTTAAGTCACTCATTCAAAGCCTCCAACAGCCATGGTGACAAGCCACAGCAGCAGCGACACTTAAGCATTTCTGCGGGCCGCAGTTCTAGGATCTTCATGCATATGGCTCACTTAATCTTCCCTTCAACCTAGGAAGTGGCATAGCTGTTCTCCCGTCCGGCTCACATAGAAATCAGAGTTCCAAAAGTTAATTACGTGCTGGAAACCAAGCTCTGGTGTAGACACTGTGCACAGGAGCCGCCTCAGCCAAGGCTGCAGTGTTGTGTTTCATCAGGACACTAACCACTCAGTGGATTCATCTCAGAGTCTTCTAAAAAGCTTCCAGGCATTGAACACATGCCTTAGAGGGGGTGCAGAGCCTTGGCCTCAGCCCGGGCCGCTCTCTGTAATGTGTCACAGCCCTTCGTGAAGAGGCTGACCCCCAACAAGACAAAGCGCAGCAGATAACTTGGTCCAGGACGCAATGCCAGCAGAGAAGCCAGCAGAGAAGACGCACTGAGAAGCGTGAGGTGGGCGGAGCACAGGGCGTCAGTTCATGTCCTAACTACCATCTCTTTCACAGTAAGAGGCCTCTTTTGGTGTAAAGACTGCCGTAGTGTGACACTCCTTGTGACACTCAAGATCTGAAACCACTCACAAAGCCACGCCACAGAGCACCAAAGAGCTACACAGCATTGTGTCACTTGCCAGCCCTCCTCCTGGTAACTGCTTCTGTCATTCTTTAAAAACTCTCCTGAACATACTGGGGCAAGTGACTCACTAGCAGAACGTCATAGTGGATTCTGCCTCAAAACACTGACTTCTTGATACACAAATAAGACAGTGTGGTTATTCATTAGTGTCTCGTTAATTTTGGAGAACATGCTCTTTTACTTCCACAAAGTTTTCTTTCTAGGAATTCCTATACAGGAGCACAGGAATTATGCTTCTCTTCTTCAATCCTTTATTTCTTCTAGAGATAACAGGTGTCCTGGTTTCTATCATGTCTTTCTAGTAATGATCTGTGCACACACATGCGAATGAATAGTTTAGTGAGCATGCAAACATGTACACACATTCATATTTGTAGCCCCCCTTTAAAAAACATAAATGATAAATATAACTATTTTTCTTTTATTGTCTTATCGGCATAGCTGCACTGGCTCTCACATCCTCTGCAAATGCTTGTGTTCCTCTGACTTGTTGCTGACTCCACAGCATAGTACAATTTGGATTGCTTTTGTTTTTAAGATGAGGCCCAGGTTTCTTGTTTGTTTGTTTGTTTTAAAGGTGTAAAGGAGAGGTGGCTCAGTGGCTTAACCAGCATTAACAAGGCTTTGGGCTCGAGTCCTAACACCAGGGTGAAGAAAGATAATTTTCTGAACTTTCTAAGTATATCATCAAGATCTATTGGTCCAGCTCAGCTGGTATGAAACTCTATCAACATCTGAAGGCTGAGAGGAGGGCTCTGGACAGCACTGCCTGGGCCCACCACATAGAGCTGGGGCACTGCAGAACTGTCCTGAGCACTCTTGTCTGATGGGATATGGGTAGAGTGGTCAAAGCACCTTGTGCAGCCTGCCATGTGGTGAGTCCTTATCCAATTGTGAGTTGTCCTCAACTCGGAAAGAGAGCATCAGCAAACATACACAGACCCCAGTGCCACCGCATTCTTAGACCTTTCTGGAAATGTTGTGTGTATAAATGCCAACATACATTTCCAGGCTACTAGTTCCATATAAAAACTATACATAAGAACCAAGCCATTATATGATCTGAGCTACTCAGAAGCACACTTCAGCTTGTTGGTCATGCCCTCAGCGCACAGCAGGAACAGATCTGGGGCTCAAGAGCACAGGTGAGCATCCAGTACCTGCTGATCTTCCCTCCATGAGATAATATTCTGATCCCAGAAGCCATGCAAACCCAGTGCCTCTCTGCCAGCCTCGGCTTTCTGCTGGCATGGCGGCAATCCCGTCTTGACCACTGAGGTGTGCAGGGTCGGAACAAAGGAGAAGTGATGTGCCTTGTTTGCAAATGTGCTAACTGACAAAGCTGTGAGAAGATAGAGAGAAAAGCCAGCCCAGCAAGTTGGTAGCAGACTGGAACTTTTACTTCCCACCTGTGCCTTTAGCCACAGAAACTTGCTGGCAGGCAATTCCAGGGCCACCTTCAGCATGTGGTGCTGTAGGATGGGAGGGGCCTCCTTAGGAGGGCCCTGCTCAGAGATGACTCCTGCAGACAGAGATCAGGAAAACACAAGGTTACCCAGAGCTAACACCCTGGCCCACATATCCTCTACAGGGCTCTCTCTTCTGCTGCCCATGTGGCCCTGCCTGGGAGTAAGCATCTTGGGGATAGCCCTGAGCAGCTCC
Organism: Ondatra zibethicus; assembly: GCA_004026605.1. Classification (NCBI taxonomy): domain Eukaryota; kingdom Metazoa; phylum Chordata; class Mammalia; order Rodentia; family Cricetidae; genus Ondatra; species Ondatra zibethicus. Next base: position 125,895 of record PVIU01001610.1, on the reverse strand, counting down.
CACAGGTTGGTTGGCTTTCCCTTCTGTACTCTCACTGCTATCCTAAGGGTTCACTTAATGTGTACTTATGGGGGCCCAGCTACCAAAAGAAATAGTGGTACAAATAAGTAATGGTGGTGGATCATATCTGCCGGTAAACTGCCCTTCCTGATCCTCAGCTCCTAGACTCTACTGTAGCTTATTGGATCGTCCTTTATCCCCACTGGCAGAAACAGAGGCAGCCTGCCTACCATCCCTTAAGACCCACCTTTTAGGAGTTTGCTGAAGTCAAAGTTGTACTGCATGATCATGTGGGGGACAACCTGTTGGTAGAGGCATATGACCTGGAGCAGAACAGCTTTCAAAAGGATGGTTTCTGCATCATCTGCACCAAAGGGAGACGGTTTGCTTTAGGACAAATACTTGCTCTTCTTCCCTGATCAGGGAGCATTCATCCCACAAGTGATAACCAACTGCATGCTGAATACTCAAGCTACAGAAACTGTCACAGCTAGATTTAAGGACCAGTGTGGTAACAGGATAGATACTGTTCCACGGACGTGGTCTTAAGCCCATTTCACTGCTGCAGCCTGGTCAGGTCAACGCTACCAGTCTTCATCTGAGCGACAGCAAGGAATGCCCTGTGGTGCTGCTATAAAAATTAACCAAGACGTAGATACAGAAAAACCGCACCAAATTTTAAAACAAGAGTGGCCTCAGAGCCCGCGTCCGTCTGCACAGTACCTAGAGTCCTCACCCATTTACAAAGCATCAGCAGTCAAGTCTTCAGAGAGACATGGCACTGGCATACTCAATCAATGTACTGCTAACAGATACTAAGATTCAATCTACAATTCCATCTAATGCTTCTCCCTAAACAAAAAAGGGTACAAGATCTCTTCATAGCCAGAAGAGATTTGATACAGAGCTACTTGAGGATTCTCTCAGAGGAGCCAGCCAGGCTGCCTGTAGCTGAAGCCCTCACCATGCTGGACAGCCTTCGAGGCAGCAGGAGTCTTGTTATTGCTCTTCTTCCCTTTTCCATGGTCTTGCTTAATCTCTTGCTTTTTAAATGACTGCCAGACCCAAATAACCGTGTTCAGATCTGGCAAAATCTATGTGAGAAAGAGAAGTGAAGAATCAGTCACTTGAAACATGGAAAGAAATCATGGCACTGAATGCATTAACAGGGGAAAAGCAAAAACAAAGCCAGAGAGGAAGGGGAAGCAAGCACGTGTGAATGCAAGTGTAGTGTACGCAAACAGGGGGGTGGGAGAGAACAGGCTCATGGCTGCAAGCTTGCTTCTGCAGTATACCCTAGAACTACACTTGCTCTTTCACCCAGACCAGACAGCGGCACAGAAAGAACCCTTCTTGGGACAGCTCTAGTAACTAAATGGCCAAGCACCGCTAGGATGCTCGACACTGCCAGTGTACAAAAGTCATAGCTATCATCAGAATTAGCCACGGGGAGAAACAAGAGTCCTTCCAGCCATCCACATGCATTTGCTTTTACTTGAGCCTAGTACCATCAGTGTGTGAGCACTGACGGGCAGGGGGAAGAGGCAGAGCACAGCCCCTAGTGAGCCACAGGTCCCACAAGAACCAAAGCCCACTGCTTCTATGCAAAGGTGAGTGCACGGTTTGACTCTTAGCTCACTCAAGGACCTGTTCTAAGTGAGATATGTAAGCGAACATTTATCAGCTGCACCTGCCCACTGGCTTCTACTACCAGCAGCTAAGAGGACACACTCCTTGGCTCCCACCCATGTTCCCAGGACAGTCCTTTCTTCTGTATTTGGTGAAGGGGTCTGCAGCAAAAACTCAAACGAGGACCTGCACGCACCTTGCTCAAGGCTTCTCTGAAGAGCTGAACAAATTCTTCCATCATCTCAGCTGTGTACACGCCAGAATCTTGCCAAGCCTCCTTATCCAGACAGTGGTCAATTGTTTTCAATGCTCTTTTCAAAATGACCGAAATAAGGGATAATGCTGAGTGTTTCACAGGTATGCTGTCCAACTGGAAAGAAAAGAGAATGAAATCCACACAAGTCTCTAGGTGGACACCTGGGCACGGCAGGCTCTTGTTCCTCGGGTTCTACTGGGGAAAAGCATAGGAGCTGGCTGGACTGTACACTGAGAAGAGGTGGTGTGGGGACTTCCCCCAGGCAATTCTGACTACAGCCGTTGCCAGGAAAGCAATTCCAGGGAGCTTGGACTTCCCAGTCAGCCTTCTCTGACAACCACTCGGCCAGGACACTGTCTGCAGTGACAGCACAGGATCTCCCCGCAGCCACCTGGCATCCACAAGCATTCACAGGAAGAGAGGTAGGAAGAAGAGAAGATGTCAGACTGTTCACGATGAAGCCCACCTCTATGAGGACTAAGCAACTGTGATGGCCTGGATAAAATCTGTCCCCAGGAGCATAAGCTAGAAGCCTGGTTCCAGTGGTGGCACTGAGGGCAACAGAACCTTTAGGAGGGGGATCAGTCATGAATTAACACAGCTCTCGTGAGAGAAAGTGTTGTCATGGAAAGAACAAAACTGAGGCAAGCCTAGTGGTGCATACATATAATTCTACCAGCCAGGAGACTGAGGCAGGAGGACCACCGTGAGTTGACCATCACAAAAACAAAGAAAACAAAAGCAGCCCTGCCCTGGTCTCTGGCTTCCTTTCTCACCGTGTGCCCACCCATTCCTCCAGGCATTCCGCTTTTCTTTCTGCTCATCTGCTCTGCTGTCTGTGACACAGTGAGTGCGACCTCACTAAAGCCTAAACACATGTGGTCACTCAACCTTGGACTTTCCGCTCTAAAGCTGTGCACAAGCACACAACTTACGGTGTCGTGACAGCAACAAAGGATGGCACAGCACAACAGCAGTCATGCAGACTTGTGACTGTCAGAGTGCTCCTCCAATTAGAGGAAAAGCAAGAGGGTGTCAAGGCCCTTGATGACCTCAGCTCAAGGACCACAGGCCCCATTATCAGAAAGAGGAAATGGGTCCAGGCCCTGGCCAGGATTAGTGCGTTCTTCAGCCACCATCCTGCTGGTCTGGCACACAGGAGTAGAGACACTGGCCCTATGCCAATTCTAGCAGAATGTGCACCTTTCCAGGACCCCCAGGGGTCCCATCCACAGGAGGGTGTGTGGAGCTCTGGCTGGAATAGTAGAGATTTACAATGAAACACAAAAGGCCTTCTGACTGTGCTCACTAACCATGATGGCCTAGTACCCCAGATTCCAGGCTGTTTCAGTTTTAAGCAAATGCTGTACACTTAAGGACAGAGATGTGTTCTAAACCCAGGAATGACTCCATAGCTGAGACCCCTTCAAAGGCAGGCCTTAAAGGATTCCCAACTGCCCACAGTGCAGGGAGCATAGAACTAACCCAGGACTCGAGACCCTGCTGCCGAATCCTTCTCATTTCCTACTTCTACAAGCAAATGCTCCTCTTTCTGACTCTGAAATACATGCTGTTCTCAGAGGAAAGCAGAGAGCAAAACACAACTCACAACTGCAACCCTTAGAAGCCATTCATATCAATGCGTCCCCAACATGTAAAAAGTCTCAGCTCTTGCGAAGGGCACAGGCTGTGGCTCAACAGACCTGGGCCAGCACAGAGTGGCTGCCACTAGGAGAGCCAGCTACGTGCTCAGTCCCTCTCAAGCCACTCAGTCCGGGAGACGGGACTCCCTCTAGAGATACAACCCCTGGGCCTGGAAGGAAAGGGCAGCCTTTCATCTGACTGCAGGGCTAGGCCTCCAAGGAAGTACAGCCGTTGAGTTCTTTCCCGTTTTCTTGAGGCCCATGGCAAAACATTAATCTCTCCACACAGCAGACAGGACTTGATTTTGCGATGATTTGTTACAGAACAAAAGGCCTTTCTGTCTAGTCCCACACAGGTCACCTCTCCTCACACTGTACACTGAGCACGAACCCCGAATGGGACATCAAAGGATTCCCTGCAGTCTCAGGAACTGAGGCCGACACACGCCTGCGCAGAGCACCATGGTTCCTGTCACATAACCACTCGGCCTTTCTGGAAGGCTGGAGATGGCTCTCTATGTGCCAAGACTCTTGGTGAACATCAGACTACCTGTGCTTAGAATGGGCTACCAGAGTCCAGAACCAGGTATGTCAACAATCAACAACCATTCACGTAAATCTAGAACACTGGTTAAAAAAAAACAAAAAACAGGAACACTCCAAATGTTGCTTCTGATGGGAAATTCTATCAGAAGTAAAGATGTGAATTTTTTTGAAGTTTATTTTTATTTATGTGCATGTCTGTCTGTATGGGCACATGAATGCAGGTGTTTGCAGAGGTCATGAGGTGTCAGATGCCCTGGAGTTGGAGTTACAGGCAGCAGTAAGATGCCCAACATAGGTGCTAGCAACCAAACTTCTTCTGGAAGAAAACCAAGTGCTCTTAGCTACTAAGAAATGATGTGAAATTTAAGTATCATTTTTTTTTTTCCTCCAACACTGCCTGAAAAAAGCTGCCTCTCAAAGTAAATATTCCCCAGAAATCCCAACACCTGGCCCTTGAAAGAAATAAGAGAGCTGGGTGGTGGTGGTACTCGCCTTTAATCCTAGCACTCGGGAGGCAGAGACATGCAGGTCTCTGTGAGTTCAAGGCCAGCCTGGTCTACAAGAGCTAGTTCTAAGACAGGCTCCAAAGCTACAGAGAAGCCTTGTCTCAAAAAAAAAAAAAAAATCTGGTCCCACTGTTTCCAGAGAGCCTGAAATAGTGAAGTTCTACTGCAGAAATTTCCACACGGGACTACAGACGTGTGTGGAGGGATGGGGCCCTCACAGTACGCTGAAGCAGGGATGGACGCCATGCTAGTCACCTCTGGAAGGAATGCTAACTGCAAGTGACTACATCTGCCCCCACAGGTGACTCCAAACTAAAACCCTGTCTGACAAAACAGTCAAATACAGTCAGCAGAGGGCTCCGCAAGAGAAAGCTGGTGTGTTTGTGTCTGTGTGTGACGGACCTTTGTTTTTATGTGTGTGAATGCTTTGCCTGTGCGTCTATTCATCTGTGTACCATGTGTGCAATGCTAGCAGAGGCCAGAAGGCGTCAGATCCCCTGAAACTGGAGTCACAGGTAGTTGTGAGCCACCATGTGCAAGAACCAGACTTGGGTCCTCTGGAAGAGCAGCCAGTGCCCTTCCACTGACCCATCTCTCTCTCCCTGTGACTTACATTTAATGCCTGAGTGAACATGACCTTATTGCACACCAGAGGCACTGTGGTCACCATCACCATCGCAAGGAGTCTTGGTAAGGGGATAAACTCTCTGGTCCAAAAGGCCTGGGAAATCTCTGGCTGGGCCTCATAGATCTGAAAAAGAGAAGAAAGAGAGTGGGTTATGGATGGAAGAAAGTACTGACTGTAAGAACTCCAGATCCACTCACACACTGTCACGCAAGCTACCAGAACAAGGGCTTCCAGTGTCAGCCACCGCTTCCCTTGACTTGTGCCTGATGAACCACACCATCCTTTTTCCCCCCTTTTTGAGACAAGGTTTCTCTGTATGTATTCCTGGCCGTCCCTGGAACTGGCTCTGTAAACCAGGCTGGCTTTGAACTCACAAGATCCAACTGCTTCTGGCTCCTGAGTGTTTGGATTAAAGGTGTGAGCCAACATTGCCCTGTTAATCACACTGTCCTTTTAAAGCTTCACAAAAATCCTTCACAGAGAGATATTTAACATACAAATGTGTTCAGACCTCAGTGGGATTACCAGCCACATAGTAAACAAGCCACACCACAAGGACTCAAGCCACACAAGAGCCCCTTCAGCAGCATGGAGCTAGACAGCGTCAGAGTAGCTCTTAGGGTAGATGCTGGCCACAGGGCAGCTTCCCCAAGGTGAGTGTTTCTCATGGGATTCAGCAGAGGCCTGCACGCATGGGTGCTCTAAGAAAACCAGAGAATACATCAGTAAAACAGCTGGTTTTACAGATAATGCCAGGACCAAACTGAGACACCAAGCAAACAATCATGGGACTTTCCCCGACAGGAAGACCATAAATCAGAAAGAAAGTTTATTTAGCCACACTAGGTGTCTCTACTATGGTTCTATTGTTTTGTATGACCTGCAAATCCAAAATCCACAGCTCTCTGAACACCAACATTAGTGCTGAAGTGTCATATCTTACAGCATTTCAAACTTCAGATTTCTAGAGATGCCTCAGTGAGTAAGAGTACTTGGTGCACAAATACATGGACCCCAGAACCCACATAGAAAACCCCAGTGCTGCATGTGGGAAGACACAGGAGGGTCCCTGGGCCTGCGAAGACCTTGCAGAGGTGACACAAAGATTACAAAATCTACCCCACCCCCACCAAGCATTCAAGAATGGCATATGTGATCTAGAGCTGTGCTGGCAGGAGTGGGGCTGGGAAGGGATTGGTCGCACCACTCTAACATTCCATCACTCCCTACAGTCCTCTTCAGAGGACACAGCCTAACTCCCAAGGGTCAGAAAGGAGCTCAACTGCGTTAAAAGGAGAATCCCAAAGACAGCTCAGTGAAAAGCCGATGCTACCAGAGGACAAGGCCACCAAATTCCATGTGTAAAGAGCCCCTATCCCCGAGACAGGGCTTCACAGCACATCCCGACAGGCCCCGGCCTTCAGACACTGCCCTGCACAGCAGCTGTGCTGCGCTGTGCTCTGTACCTTGTTCAGCAGCTTCACATTGTTTAGCCAAGTGGACTGCACTCTTGGGAGAAAGGAAAAGGTGACTTCCTTGAAGTATTTGGTCAGCAGATCCGGGCACACCTTCAGAATATTCACCACCAGACTGGCTACCAGCTCATCCCCAGCCGCAGTTTTCAGACTCAACAAGAAGTGCAAGAGTGTCAAGTTGCCTCCTCTGTTAGGACAGGGACAAAACCAGAGGGTCAGCAAGAGAAGTCCAAATACACTGAGCACTCAAGTCGCTCTCAGGGACACAGAAGTCACATGAAAGAGAGCACCCGATGGGTGTGACGTGGTCTGCAGGGGAGCCCTAGGGAAGGAAGCCCATGGGGAAGGAGCCATGGTGTCCCCAAGCAGGCAGAAGCATCTTCAAGCACAAGATGAAGATCAGAGTGAAGCCGGGCCTGGTAACGCGCTCCTGAAACACTGCTCAAGAGATCACTGTAAGCAGGCAAGCTCTGCACCAGCCTGGCCAACAAACAAAAGGGCAGAAAAAAGCCCACTGACAGCAAACTTCAATTGGGAAGCACCAAGCCCAGGATCTCTATAGCTGAAGCTCCAGGGCTCTAGGCTTTAGAGCTACTACTTCAGAGCATCCAGATGTACCCAGGCTTAGTCACCTGCTCCTAAATTAAGCAGCTCACCAGCCTACCACCTGCCTTTAAAGTCTTACTCGACAGTGACAGTGTTTCCTCTTCGCCTGTGGGCACTTCAGAACAGAGAAATAACTATACCGGGTTGTGAGAAGTCACAGAAGCCTTGACTAGGCCAGATGACAGTGACAACGGAGGGGCTATGTGAGCAAGGGTAACCAGGGCAAGCTTCCCTGAAGCTGTGACATCTGTGTGGGGACCAGAAGAAATGAGGGGATGAATCCCATGACTGCTAGGCCACCTTCCTTTAATTCCTCAATTCTTCCCATTTCCAACCAGCACAGTGCTCCCTCCCAACCCTTAAATAAAAACACTTACTGTTCGCCAATAGTTTAAAAAATGCCACATTAACTGCAGCTTTTTGCAGAGGCACAGTTAAGAGAGGGGAAATGCTTGGTGGGATGTAACCAGTTTCTAACAGTTGTAACATTGTGCTGGATTCTAAAATCTTTAAGCTGCACTTTAACAGGAAAATGAGTTCATTCTGATGAGAAAAAAGCTACTATTAAGTTTTTCTAAAGTTAGGACTAGAGATACAGCTCAGAGGTAGAGTACTTGCCCAGAATGCTCAAAGCCCTAGTTTGATTCCCACATAGAAAAAATAAATATTAAAAAGTAAAAGAAATGTAATAAATTAAATCAAAATAATCTCAAAACAAATCCACAGTCACAGGCAGAAGACTTTCTCACCATGCTACCATGTTGAAGGAAGGAATCAATTATGTCCCTTCAGTCATTCTAAGTTACAAGTGACTGAATTCCTTTGTGTGTGTGTGTGTGTGTTTTAATTTTTATTTATTTATATTTTATGTATGAGTACTCTGCATGTATGCTGCAGGCCAGAAGAGGGCACCAGATCTCATTACAGATGGTTGTGAGCTACCATGTGGTTGCTGGGAACTGTACTCAGGCCCTCTGGAGGAACAGTCAGTGTTCCTAACTGCTGAGCCATCTCTCCAGCCCATATGTGTTTGTTTTTTTGAGACAAAGTCTCTCTATTATATAGCTCTGCCTGTCTTGGAACTCACTATGGAGACCAGGCTGGCTTTGAACTCACAGAGATCCAACTGCCTCTACCTTCCAAATGCTGGGATTAAGGTGTTATGACATCACACCCAGCCTGAATTCATAAAGAAATGCTACAGTCAAGAGGAGGTAAAGACATCACTAAGGAGTAGAAAACACACTCAACCTTTTACTAGTGAATGAAGATGGGGCAGATTGATTGTCTGCCTTGTTAGAAGAGGAAAAAAAAACAAAGACATGCAGCTATCTGCCTACAAAAACACATTCAAAAGAATTAATATCATTAGATTTGGACCACATTTCCTTACTGATAAAATCTCATAACTGTGAATCAGGAAATACACAAAAACACCACTCTGATGTCCTACCCACAGGCAGCATGTAGGAGGAGCAGGGGCTGTTCAGTTATTACATGGAGCAGCTTTGAAATCAGATTTCCTGGGGCTTAAGAGATGGCTTAGAGGTTAAGAGCATTGCCTGCTCTTCCAAAGGTCCTGAGTTCAATTCCCAGCAACCACATGGTGGCTCAAAACCATCTGTAATGGGGTCTGGTGCCCTCTTCTTGCCTGCAGGCATACACACAGACAGAATATTGTATACATAATAAATAAATAAATAAATAAATAAATAAATAAATAAATAAATAAATAAATAAATAAATAAATAAATAAATAAATGAAATCAGATTTCCTACACCCAGTGTAAATTCTGCTGCTTACAGGACAAGTGCTTTGCCCTCTATGTGGCCTCCTTCCTCTTCTGAAAAGGTGGGGTAATAAAGCTCTGGGCTACTGTAAAGCCTCTGTCAGTAGGCTTCCCTTGCCTAGGAAGGCCCACTCTGGGGACTCTTTCTCAGATCCAGAAGACACCACTGTCTTTAAGTACACCCATGCATGCATATGCACTACCTTCCCCTGTAAATGCTCCTTTTTCTGTGTGCCTAAATTGCTATTGTGAGCACTCTGCTCCCAAGAGCACTGATAGAGAGATTCTCTCTAGATCTCCCACAATCACCCCTAAAATAAATTTAATTATGCTCATGATTCTGACTCTAAGCATCAGTGGCTTCTCTTAGCTGGTTTCCAATAGACAATAAGGATGTGCCACTCTTTAAGGAACAGACACAGAGGTTCACACAGCAATGTATTTTACCTGCCAGAAGTTCCCAACGAGGCGTCATAAAAACTAATCCCATGCTTTCGAGAAGAACAGAGATCTATCAGGAAGCTATGAACAAGGTCCCTCACCATGGCTTTCCCAGCCTCTTCAGCAGACACCTAGAAGGTTTAACAAACTATCAATTCCAAAGTCCTAGCTACAGAATAAAAACAAGGCAGTGTCACCAGATGATGACAACTAAGAAACTATTTTAAAACAAACACTTGAGGTCAGTTTAAAATGCAAACAAGTAACCAAGGATACACTGATCACCACGAAACAATACTCTTAAGAGGGCTGAGTTTAAACTTGTATTCTTAAAGTTAAAAATGAGTCCTCTAAACCTACTAGGCATGCACCACAGGGCCACCCAGGATGTCACTCAGCAAGAGATAACTGTTTTCTCATTAAAAACAAAAGGAGGTTTATGCTCATTGCTGTAAGATTAGAATAAAAACCTCACAAATTGTGTTACATCTTGCAAAGAATTAACACTAATTTACCTATCTAGCCATAAGTCAAAGGGAACAGATTATAAGGGAGTTCTTCAAAGGCTTCCTCCTCCTGATTGTGAGGGTCACACAAAGACAAAGATAAGCAAAACCCAGACTTACCTCAATGCTTTCTGGGTTTTCTTGAACGACATCTGTGATCCCATTCCAGTTGTAGAGAGCAGCTATGTGGTTCAGAAGCTGCCCAGTAAAGAAGCGCACCTTCTGGGTTTTTGTGATGTTTTTATTGTGAATTACCTGGAAACAGTAAGAAGAGAAAGAAAAGAAAGTCAATCTTTTTTTTTTTTTTGGTTTTTCGAGACAGGGTTTCTCTGTTATAAAAGTATGCATACCAAGGGGAGATGAATATTACCAAAAAAGAAAAAGGGAAAACAGAAAAAGAGACTTTGCCAACATCCCCAAATATCTTAGAATACCACTCACCATTCTGGTGTGTTTCCTTTTTGCCCCACCCACCTACACCCACAATACACATGTGTACCAACCAGTTATTTGTTTTGCCTGAGGTTATATTTAGTTATGGTTTGTGTGTTTCCTTTATTTACATGGTTTATCTTTTCTCACATCACTCAAAATTGCACCAGAGCATCATATTGGAGGGTTTACCATGGCTCCCTGTGGCATTTGTATCAGTGGTCCCACACTCGGCTATCCCCACAAAGCCATGACCAGCATCCTGCTAAACTATTTTCACCACATCTGTCTAGGGAACAGACACTGCTTCTTACAAAGAGGACCCAGTTCAGTTCCTCTGCCCCACCCGGAGTTACCCCAAATCCCTGTCACTGTGGTCCAGGAACAAGTATTCCAAATGTATCCTTGGGTGGTACTAATGCAAAAACCAACTGTAAGTTCAGGTGTAAGCAGGTTTCTCAAGCCCCACTCTGGTAGATGTAGGATGGTGCAGCATCACCGGTCTCCTTCCCAAGGGACCAGTGGGACCGTCCCATTGTGACAATCAAACTATCTCCAGACATCTCCAAACGGTCTCCCCTTGGTGGAGAAGGAGTCAAACACCCTTAGCTGAGAATCACTATGGCAAATACTACCTAATGTATTGTCCGTGCTTAGTAGCCTTGGCTTCTGACTTTTCATTTTGGAGGGTCAGTTTTATCACTGATCACCGAAAATATCTCTATATAAAAGTCATTATCCTTTCACCACATTTTAAAACATCTCTTAAGACACCTGAAAAAGGCAGAATATGCAGCACGCCTCCAATGAGCATGGACAGATGTGTAGAGAAAGCATCATTACATTTACAGGTCAAAGCACTGCGGCTGAGGTACCATGAACTGCAGACTGGCAGCTTTGCTGTTATGGTCACAAAAGGTACCAGCTCCAGGGCTAACTCCCCACCAAGACCAAGTTTAACCCTAATAAGCTGTTGTCTCATCTCATCTCTGAAACACAAGTGGGGGAGGGGGGCGGCCTCTAGGCCTTCTCAAAGGCAACTGAGATGGACACATACCTTTGTTTTCAGTGTAGACAACAAAATGCTGATGGTGGAAATCTTATCCTCCTTTATGCCTGAGCTAAAAATACAGGGGATAAATTCTGAAAATAAAAGTTGCAAATAATTAAACACCGGAGTGTTTTGAAACGAGGAACAAACAACACCACACCTAGTTCTAGTTCTGTTCTAATTACACAAGTTTTCAAGAGCAAACCTGCGCCATGGCCCAGGGAATCAAGCACATTTCAGGGTAAAATGACCATAGGACTTGCAGCATGCTTGATACTGGCCTAGCCACATTTAATGCTTTCTTACATGAAGCAAAAGCAACTTGGTCCTATCTGGGAGAGGATCCTATGACACAGTCCTTGAGAACCCCTTTCCCACTTAAGCAAGCTCAGGGATGCTTAAGACAGCCATCATTTTTGAGGCTGGTGGGGGTGGGAAGTAGTTTGTTCGCCTTTCACTTTGACGAGCCCTTTTCCTCTACCAAGAAGACAACTGAAACGTAGAGGTGACACAGGTGTCAAAGCAATTACAGTTTCACCTGATCCACACCCACCGAAAACAACACACAATTTTTACAAAAGAAAACACATCTTTTTTGTTTTTTGTTTTTGTTTTTTAAGCCAAACCAATGTTTCAAGTCAACCATGACCCTCTAACTCAACCTCAACACTGTGATATCCGAGTTGATTGTTGGTTTCTGCTGGGTCCATAGACTCTGTCCAGTGTTCATGAAATGCTATTGTACACTCAGTCACCTGCCATGCAAACACTGACATCTGTGTGTATTTTCCACCTGACAACTAGTACTCAATTTGCTCACCTCCTCCCTTGCTAATGGGCAGTCAGGAGACCAATTGTCAGCCAGATATAAGGCTCTCCCCTAACCAATCCTCTACTCACATCCTTAATTATTTCCTTGGACAACTGACTAAACCCAGAATTGCTGCATCAAACATCTTTAAAGTCTCCTGGCACAAGGCCCACTGCCCTGCATAAGCTGTCTGTTGGCAGTGTAAACAGGTACTTGCTCATCCTTTAGAGAAGCCAGGCGGATGAGATGATCCACAGGGGAGCCCTAACAGCCACAGCCTAACCCTGAGCTAGTTCCTGGGAAGAGCAGGGGAACCGAGGCTCTATGATGGCCAATTCTCACTGTCACCCTGACTAGATTTCAAACTGCCACGGAAACAAACCTTGTGCACATCTGGGAAGGCGCTTCCAGAAGTTCCTACGGGCTGAGTTCCCTGACTGAATAACAAGGAGAACGTGAGCTGAGCATCAGCACTCACCCCTCTCTGCTGGAGCCCTAAAACCACAAGCCAGGACAACCCTCCGCCCTTCAGGCGCTCCTGGTGGGCGCTCTGCCACAGCAACAAGGAAAGTCACTAATGCAGACCCTAAGCAAATTACTACATCTCCTCCCATAATGCTCTGCCACAAGAGCAGCAGAGCCACCACACAGCCCAGGCTACAGTCCAGCCTCCACTCTTACCCTCACCTGCTGCATGAAGCTCAGATCCCTGTCCTGGGGAGACAGAAGGACTGGTCACCAAACACTTAGGCTGTAGCACACTGAGGACTCTTCCAAGGCCTCAGCCCAGTGTTCTGCCAGGACATAGGGGTCAGACTGTAGAACTCCGATGGAGCAACTGCCATGTGCTATTCCAGGGCAGTCACCATCCTTCTGAAATGCTTATTAAGACACTAATGTTCTGAATAAACAAGCCTGAACAAAGGAAGCAGTCATCAGAAGGTGGTCAAACTGGAGTTCCCTGGTGCCTTGATATTCTGATAGCATGGAGTACAGTCATTAAGGCAATTAAATTTATCTATCTATATTGCTTATGATGATGCAGGGAATCAAACTCCTTGTACATGCCAAGAAACTGTTATACCACCGAGCTATATCCCAACCCCTTATACTTCATTTTAAAAAATGCAATTACTGGGAGTGGAGAGATGGCTCAGTGGTTAAGAACACAAGCTGCTCCTCCAGAGGACACAGGTTTGATTCCCAGCACCCACATTAGCAGATTAATACTGTTTCTAACTCCAGATCCAGGAGATCTGATGCAGGTAGCACATGCACGTGGTATGTACATACACACAGGGGAAACACCCATACACGATGTTAAAGCTGCAGGTGCTAAGGAAGCCAGGCAATCAGGCTATGATTCTGTGCATCCTCTCCTCACCTGCCTCAGGCTGTGCCCAGCACTCTGACAGCCTCAAAGGCCACCAACCAGTGGTATTGACACACAACTGCTCAAAGCCTTGCCCTCAACACCTCTGAGCACTGCAGTGCAGACGGCAGCTACCAAGGCTGCAGATTCTTTTGGCAAAAACCATTTGCAGTAGGTTTTTCTGAACTCCAGACTTTACAAAGGACAGAGGGGAACTCCCACCTTTTAGTTCCAGCACTTGCCCGATAGTGTTGTCATCACCCGCAATTAGGAAGGAGAGGGCAAACTGGATGTAGGCCAGCCGGACGTCATGCACTCCCTGGAGGACAAAGGAGACTCATGTCACATGCAGCCATTAGAGATAGGAACAGAGAGGCACGTTCACCTTCCAGATTAGTGTCGCCAGCCTCGTGATCTTGTCTCCAGGCACAGCACACGGATTCCTCATTCTTTATGAGAAGTTAATTTTCTTTGCATTTCCCCAACCCCTTAAGTCTTCTCTGCTTTTCCCTCTTTTTAGAGTCCTATTTTCAATACAAAAGTATGGCTGAAAACAGTTGTGCCCCTTCCCTGACTTATGACATAAGTTTCTTTAGTCCACCCTACGATAGGCCTGCTGGGACCCATCCCCTCATGCTTGCTAATGAAAACAATCTATTGTGTTTGAGAAAAGCCAGAGACAATGGAGACATGGTGCTGCTTTTGATGAAAAGCCAGCGTGGTGATATCTGGTTTTTATTAAATATTGTAAATAACTTACTAAATCACAGTAAAAACTAAAGCACAGATGCTTCATGTTATAAACCAATGGACATCCCAGGATACAGCCTACAGGCATCAGCATGACCCAGGGAGGCAGGACACAAAGGTCAAGACAGGACAGAACAGCTGTGTAAGGCTCCCAGGAAGTCAGTGACCAGGCTGAGGGCAGCACTGACACACAGCAGACAGGAGGTATCAACCTTCTATATCCTTGAGGGTCCTAAGGCTGCAGGCTTTCCTGAGTGTGACAACCTAGACCTGCATTTTTGTCTCTATTGTTCTGTTTACTTGTAGGATGTGATCAGCTTCCCCCACAGTGTTGTTACGATATATTCATGTCTCAATACAAGGAAGAGAAGTCACAGTCTCCACAGCTGCTCCAGCACTGGAATGTGTACTAAGAGCCTCCACCACTTAAACTGAAAACTGTTTCAGTCCCAAATTATTTCAAGGTGCCTTAATGCATTGCCAGGAGATATTAAGACAAGAAGTCAGCATCCCTGCCTTCCAGACCCTCCTGGCCAACTTAGCAGCAACAGAAGAGGTGATAGCAGTCATTGTGATGGTGGTGGGGACAATGACAATGTTTACTGAGCACCTGTTCCTTGCATGCCAGGCACTGTGGCAAACACTGAAACACTGTCATCTCATCCAGTGCTCATCACCAGCCAAGGGGGAACATGCACACTTCGCGAATGAGTTAGGAAAGCATCAGCATCTGCATCAACATCAGCAGCAGCATTCACTGAAGCACTAAGAGTCAGGGTCCCGGGATCCCAGTTTATTGTCACTTGAGATTTTTCTAGACTGTGGATACAAGCAGAGTCGGACTAGATCTTCCTGTGGTTCCTCCAACAAAGAAAAGAATCTGGTTACCACCTGCTGGTCCCCATCCTATACCCCAGCTAATCTCAAATCCTACACTGTAGAGAAACTAGCCTGACAAATCTCAGAGACAAGGATGTGCACCTTCCCAGGCTGGCCCCTGCCAGGCCTCCATCTCCACCAGTCCTTCAGAGGCCTCCATTCCCACTGAAAGACAGCCCATGCCTACTCCATGACCTCACAGGGCTGTCATCCCAGAAAGGAAACATCCTGACATTCTCTGCGCTTGTTCTGAAAACACTTTCTAAAATAGACTGTAACACTGGCAAAGCCGCTCTCTGGCACAGGCTTTACAATGCTCTCACTGGCTGGGTGAACAGGGCCCTGACCTGTTTCTTCAGGAACACTGAAACACCTTACAAACCAGAATGACTCTCCAGCTCCAGCTCCAGAGATGACATAAAGAAGGGGTATTTAAAAGACACTCAATAAACTATCAGCCAAATACAACAAACAAATGGATCTTGTTTGGATCCAGTTGGAACCAAGAAGTATAAAAAAGTTCTTTAAGATAGGAAGACCCAAAGACCAAACTGGGTGTTCATGGTAAGAAATTATTAATGGTGGCGGTGCCATAATGGCATTGTGGCTCTGTTTTCAACCAGACATCTTTCTGCTAAAAGTGCATGCTGAAATATTTATACTGAGATATGATCCATGTCTGGAATTTGCTCTAAAGGTCAACTGAAAAGGTGGGTGCTAAGTGGGTAAAGGCACTGGCACCAGCTCAGGCTGGGACACAGGCTTCCTTGTGCTGCTCTATTTTTAAAGCCCCTGGTGTCTTTTTTGAAAAACCTTGATGTACGGAGTCACTGACCACATATACAGAGCACCTAAGGTAGCCTATGCAGACCACACACTATAAGAACTTTCAGCGTGACAGCTTCCATTTTACAGGTCCTAGAGGTAAAAGAGCCACCCTGAGAGCCTGAGGTGGACCAGCTGCTGCAGCCGGGGTCTGGGAGGGGAGCCCAAGCTGGGCTTTTCCCTATCATCCAGGCTGTCTGGGTGGCCCCTCGATGTCAGTCTACTTTACTTAGCTTGGATAACTAAATCAGGGAGAGGGGGAGGATAGATTATCTGATAGATAATCACTGCTAGGCTTATTGCCAGATAAGACCAAAGAACTTCAACATTGGCCTTACTGTGCAAACAGCAAACACTCTTTTCATTATAAATGCATTTCATGTCCAAAGCCCTTACCCACTGATGGGAATCTGTTGACATGCTGATAAAGCATAGTGTCTAAGAGACACTAAGACCTGGACTTTTCTTCCCTCAGAGACTGCCTGACGTGTAATGTCATAAAACCCTCAATACCAGGCTAGTCTCCTAAAGCCATAAAAATAATGTGGCATTATTTTAACCCTTCGGTTTACTTTCTAACAATTAAGAAATTTGCATATCGCTACACAGGAAATACAGAGCAACACAGTACTCCACCTCAACAAATGGGGTAATATGTGTTCACTGTGCTCTGTTTTCGGGAGAAGGGGAACACTTGGGCCTTGGCTGTGCACACCACTGGGCACCATTAGGAGCCAATCTGGCAAGAAGGAATAGGTGCTACCAAGACCTGCAGCTGGCCCTTATGCTGGGAACTTAATTTGGTCTTGGTTGAGTTTCCTTCCCCAGAGCTCTGTCAAACCCAAGCGACGCCTCTAGAGCTACCACTGAACTCTCTCAGTGCTCCTGAAAACCGAGCATCCCTGCCCTCATTCTCACTGGCACATCCAGCCTCTACCCATTACAAGAGTACCACAAAGCCCAGGAGCCCTCTGAGCTGAATTCTAAAGGATTTCTCTAGAGTGGACAGAAGGCAAGAGGCCTGGGAGCTGGATAAACTCAGCTAGGGCAGAGCAAGGCTCTTCGAGTCACTCAGAAGAGAGGGTGCTTACAAACTCTTCTCTCAGCCCAGAGCCCTAAGCCACCAAGCCCACCTCGCCTCCTAGGACGGCCTGTATCTTCCCGGATGTCCCAAGTGTTCAGGCTCTGTTGAGGCCCCATCAAAGCCGGGTGGGCTGCCGCCCTACTCAGAGGCATGGTCTTTGGCAGGTGTAGAGACCAAGGGAAGGGAATTGTGGACAAGCAGGACACTCGGAGATTCTCACCTTTGAATCTCTTCTCTTGGTCACCAGGGTATACAAGGCTTTTTTATTCAGATCAAAACAGCTGCACACATCCCTGGCAGCTTCAGGACCCTGGGTCACCATGGCAGCCATCAGATCTAGGCAGGCTCGAGCCAACCTGCACAGGGACAGGAAACCAAGTGTGAGGAAGAGAGGCAAGCACTATCGGGAAGCCCAGTGCACACCTGGCTTAGGATTTGCTACCCAAAACCAGGAAAAAGAAGGAAACGCAAATGATCTTTTCATTCATAGTTTTTAAGCACAACAAAACTTTAAAAGAAATTTAAAAGCCAAGGAAACATTCTAATACAAAGATGAGAAAAAAATTGTTATTATTATTTGAGACAGAGTTTCACTATTTATGTGGCTTTGACTGAAGGGGAACTCACTATGTAGAGACTAGGCTGGTCTTGAACTCACAGAGATCTGCTTACCTCTGCTTCTTAAGTGCTGGGATTAAGGTATAAGCCATTATGCCCAGTGCTAAAGATGAAAATTGTATTTCTCAAGTAACCATCTGTGACTGAGCAGACACATCTCAGTCACTGAGTTTTGGGGACACAAAGGACCACTTCAAAGAGGCATCTTCAAAAGTGCCCTCTTGGCAGCCTCCTGCTGAGCTTGCCAGAAGTGGTGGCTCCACACAAGGTGATGCTCCAGACACTGGAAAAGATGCTATGATCCTCTACCTACATACTCAGGGGAAGAAGACAGTGCACAGATGTGGACCACTGTGTCAGCTGCACAGCTGTTTGTCTACATGCAGAAACTAAAGTGGGATACAGAGACAGAAAAGACCAGCGGGACTGTTACTGTCCTAAGGTGGTCAGTGAAGACCACACAGACCTCTCCTCTGCAAAGTGCTGCGGAAGACAGAGCCCATGGCCACCCGAGAGAAGCACCATCTAGGCAGGACAGGCATGTCTGAGCCCAGGGCGGTGAAGGAAGCTACAAGGTGGCTAGAACACTTGATGTGACGAGTCAGCACGGTCCCTGCTGGTCACTGGTGAAGGAGGGGCTGGAAAGACACGGCCCCCAGGAGGCTGGAGAGATGGCTTAGTGGTTAAGAGCACTGCCTGCTCTTCCAAAGGTCCTGAGTTCAATTCCCAGCGACCACATGATGGCTCACAACCATCTGTAATGAGGTCTGGTGCCCTCTTCTGGCCTGCAGGCATACACACAGACAGAATACTATATACATAATAAATAAATATTAAAAAAAAAAAAAGACACGGTCCCCAAAGCCTCAGTAACAGCATATACAGAGGCACCCACCTGTAACCAGAGGCATACAGGGATTCACACAGGAGCTTCATGTGGTTGTTCAGCAGCTTCTTCACGATGTTGGTACCCACCACATGGAAATGGGCAAGATCACTGGCTGTCCTCAATAATATGGCCTCAAAAACCTGAAATATTAGCAGCACCTGCAAAGGCATAATTGAACACTATTGATCATTTCATTCTTGTCTTAACAAGTTAGAAAGAAGCTGACCAGAGTTTAGCAGCCTCAGCCGCCAAGACCCAGGCTCTGAACCAGAAACAGACAAGAGGCTAAGCAAAGTTCCACAAGATGAAAGCAAAGAACAAAACTCTATTGAGACTGAAACTCACCACTCTGAGGACATCTAGTTCTATAGACTTACAAGAATCCTGAGATCAACAAGCTCAAAAATAGTTCCAATTTTCAACTTCTGTAAAACCAATCAATTCCAGGGCTGGAGAGATGGCTCAGAGGTTAAGAGCACTGGCTGTTCTTCCAGAGGTCCTGAGTTCAATTCCCAGCAACCACACGGTGGCTCACAACCATCTATGAGATCTGATGCCCTCTTCTGGCAGACAGAACATTGTATACATAATAAATAAATTAATTAATTAAAAAAATTGACTGGGGAAAAAAGAATTTGGAAAACCAACCATTTAACAAAACAAACAAACAAACAAAACCAATCAATTCCACACATGTTTTGAGCGTAGCAGGGCTTATCGCTAAAGCAAACCTAAGAACCTATAATCCTAGGGCTGGAGAGATGGCTCAGTAGTTAAATGCACTGGCTGTTCTTGCAGAAGATCTGGGTTCAGTTTCCAGCACCTAAGTGACAGCTCACACTCATCTGTACTCTAGTTCCAAAAGATCAAATGCCATTTTCTGGACCCTGTGGCACTAAGCATGCATGTGGTGCACACACACACACAGGCAAAGCACTGGGGCTAGAGCTCACTTTCTAAGGCAGGCTGCTATCACACTTTGCCAAGCTCAGTGCCACACACACTGGCCTCTTTTCATCGCACAAGTAAGAAACAACCTACTTCACTCTCAGGTGGCTTCTCTCCACTCAGGAGCTGGAAAATCTCCGCACACTCCATGGAAATCTTGATGTAGCCCTCAACGACATCACACGTGGCTTCCTGTGGTAGCTGCTTGGCAGCAGAGACGAAGGCTTCCAAAGCTGAAGAAAGAGATACAAGACCAATGGGGCACCTCCTCAGAAACCCTCACAGATACTACTGCACCACACTTTCCTTGTTCTGGGACTCCCACACCTCTAATGTATGGAAAGAGGCAGAGAACCCACTGAACTGAAGGTTCAGGTTAAGGCTGTAACTCCTACAAGACTATCTGAGGACAGGGCTCCTACGAAACAAGGATGATCAAGGTCATCAGGTTGATGCCCCAATCCTATAGTACTGATGTCCTAATGCTAAGAAGGAAGCACCAGAGAGATCCTCCTTGAAGAGGTGAGGTCATATAAGGACACAGAGAGAGGCCATTCTGTGCAATCTAGAAAGAGCCTTCATGCACATGATACTGAGTTCTTTCTATCCAGAAATGCAAAAACATAAACGTTGTTTAGCATCTAGTATGCAGTCTTTGGTTGTGGTAGCCCCTCGCAGATGAACCCAGGTGGACATCATAAAAACACTCAGATGAGGGCAACATAAGAATGAAGCGGTGGTGAGCAAACTCAGGCCGCAGCCACGGCTCTAGCCCTAGAAGTGGACGCGGGTCTGCAGGTGAGGGCCACACGCTGCACAGAGACAACCACATCTTTCTTCCTGAACAGCAGTTCTATGTGGCTGATTCAAGTCATTCTGTAACATCTGGTCAGGTCTGAGGATCAAGGAGCAAGGCCTTATACCATGAACATAGCAGGCAAAAAACTAAATTTGACCCAAACATCTGGACCAAACATCCTAGAGTGGCAACCTATTAGCTTCATGGTGGTGGGCAAGTCACTGAACCCTGAGTTTGGGGTACCTCATCTATAAAATGAGCAGGGATGAGGGGCATACCTAACAGGGCTTATAAAATATAAAGGGGATAATTCTGGTTCACATACAGTACAAAGTGAACCCTTCGAAGCCAGCAGCACTGAGGTGACGTCTGCTCACATCCCAGGTCTCTGCTAACCTCACAAGGCCTGCTCCGACCTCACTTTATGATGAGCGCAGCATGTTGCCCGGCAGCAATCCTCCCAGCTCAGACCTTTCCAAGCGCTCTGCCCTAGGCACTGCAGCAACCAGTGAGGCGATAAGCAAGGGCCATGACATCCTCACAGAGGTGCCCGCATCCTGGTGGCTCTACCTGCAGGTCCCCTAGAGCCACTCACTCACAACACCAACTCCTCTTCCAGACAGCTGGATCCAAGGGCTGCCACTGCAGGGAGAGCACTTCTAACACCTTCTTAAAGAAACCCTTGCCAAACTCAAACTCCAAGAAGGGCAGGGTATTCTAGGGTGGGAACTGCTATCTATTACACCCATCCTCCCATTCACTATATGCTGAGCGCTTACCATACCAGACCTGGCATGGCCTCCACCAAGGTGGTACATTGTGGACTGCATGAGGCCAACATTCACTCCATGGATAGCTACTATGGCCCTACCATTCCATTAAGCAGACATGTATTACAGAGTGAGTGCTATGAAGACAAGCGGCAAGGCTGCCAAAAGCTTATAACTGCAGAGTATGGTTCTGACCAAGGGCTAGGAAGGTGTCTGCAAAATAAGGTGGCACCTGCTGATGCCTGATGATGAAAGAGCTGGGGGAAGGGAGATGCAGAGCTGCAAGTCAATGATACGAAGAGTCCCAGGCCTGGGGGAACAAAGTGAGGGTGGGCACAGTGGGACTGGGGTTGGGTGAGTGGGGAGGATGGCCTGAGATGAAGACAAGCAGGCAGGCTAGATGGAATAGTAGTAATGGCTTTGGTTATTAACCTAGTGCGGGAGGATCGCATCAAAAGATGCCACGAGAGGAGCGGCACAGAGCAACGGCTTTCAAAGATCACCTCATGCTGCATGTGGAATGGGAGCTACAGAAAGAGCCCAAGCCTGGGCAGCTGTGGCCATAAGCACAACAGAGACTAACGACCATGGAGGACGCTCTAGAGACTCACAGGAGGACCGCCAAGTGAAAGGATAAACTGGGCACAAGGAGGGCTCTGGGAGGAACATTTACCTTTTTTTTTTTTTTTAATTAAAATTTTTTTTTATTTCTCTCTGCTCCCCTCCCTGCCACTCCCCTCCCTCCCTCAACCCTCCCCCAAGGTCCCCATGCTCCCAAATTATTCAGGAGATCTTGTCTTTTTATACTTTCTACTTCCCATGTAGATTATATCTATGTAGGTCTCTCTTAGTGTCCGTATTGTGTCTAAATTCTCTGGGATTGTGGTTTGTAAGCTGGTTTTCTTTGCCTTATGTTTAAAAACCACCTATGAGTGAGTACATGTGATAATTGTCTTTCTGTGTCTGGGTTACCTCACTCAAAATAATGCTTTCTAGTTCCATCCATTTTCCTACAAAATTTAGGCTGTTGTTATTTTTTTCTGCTATGTAGTACTCCATTGTGTAAATGTACCACATTTTTTTTATCCATTCTTCGATCGAGGGGCATTTAGGTTGTTTCCAGTTTTTGGCTATGACAAATAAAGCTGCTATGAACATAGTTGAGCACATGTCCTTGTGGCACGATTGAGCATCTTTTGGGTATATACCCAAAGTGGTATTACTGGGTCTTGAGGAAGATTGTTTCCTAATTTTCTGAGAAATCGCCACACTGACATCCACAGGGGTTGTACCAGCTTGCATTCCCACCAGCAATGCCGAAGTGGAGGAACATTTACCTTTAGCACACTCATATTCACAGCGCGGCCTTCTCCATCACCAGGGAAGGGCCAGCATCCTTAAGAGAACCAGACGTAAGCAGACCTACACATTCCCACATTCACCTAGATGTCAACATTGCCACATCTTCCAATTACTTAACTCTGCCCACCGCCTATCAAGCGAGCTGTCCCCCTGACACCTGCTCGGATGGTAAGCTGCTCTCCAGCCAGCCCGAGATGTAGACATACGCTTCTGAGTAGCCAAGCTTGCTCCTGCCAGAAAGGCTCCTGTCCCTACACGGTTCTACAATCTTGTAAACCTACTTCCTGGGCTCACAGATGAAGGTCCCAGGCACCCTGGACACAACGCATGGCTGTCTACTCTGGAAGACTTGTGATACCTGCTTTATGCACAATGGCAAGACCTGAGTCAGGGTTTAATTCACCCATTTAATCTCTACCTAGCAAATAACAGCTGCGAGTGTGTGGCCAATACAAAGGTGGAATGCTGGATTCTGCACTGAAAAAGGCATCAGCTCCCAAGCAAACTATCAGGGGTGGGCACCAGGAGTTTAGAAATAAAAACTGTAAGAAAAAAAACTAGTTGAGAATCCTTTTTGAAACAGTCTCTCTGGATAGTGTTTCCTGAGTCCCTAGGCTGTCAGTCAGCCCAGAGTAGTTCAGTGACACAGACAGCTTACTATTCTTCACGCTGTCAGCAGCAGCTCCCTGCTGGGCTGGCACTTGTACCAAGTTCCAATTCTGTTCCTGACCTACTAGCACTCCTAACGGAGGAAGTCGGGTGTACCTGGTTTGGAACTTCTTAGGCAGACCAGGCTAGCCTAGAACTCACAGAGATCCGCCTGCCTCTGCCTCCCTCTCTCAAGTGCTGAGTTAAAGGCATGTACCACCAAGTCCTGTGATAGATTATTTATATAAACAGTTTAGTTAACCTGAAATATTTCATTATCTTATTTTTACCACAGCGTTGATGTCTGAAGAGCACAACATGCTCAACTCTGGTTTTCCTCATAACCAACGTCACACGATTGTAAGAAGCTGTCCAGTGTGGTCACACTGTTCACCAAGTGAGAGCAAGTTACTGGATCTGGTCCATCTCAGTCACGAGTCCTATCCTAGTCACTCAACAAGGAGCTGGAGGTCCTTATGGGACTTGTCACACGTGATCCCCCGCCGCTCTCCGGGCTGGCAGGGGGTTAGGGGTGCCTAACGGGCCGGCTACCGACAGCCCAGGGAGAGCAAGCTGTCCGGCTCAACTACTCCGGGCTGACGCTCGCGTGTGAACGACATCCCTTCCTCTGCTTTCCTGACCATCCAGGTCAACAGGTTTGGGAGGCTGCCCGGGATGTGGCCGCACAAGCACGGACGCGCGGTCACCGGAGTCCCCGTGTCCCCCCCGAACCGTGAGAGGACTGTGGCTGGCTGGTCCCCACGCCGGCCTCACTCACCAGGCCCTGGGCCCTGCGCGTCCCTCAGCTGGGTCTTGAACTGCACGCCCGTGAACTCCTCCACACGGGCTCGCTTGCCTCTGCCCGCGGGGGACGCCTTCCTCTTGGGGACCCCCATGGCCCAAACCGCCGGCCCCAGACACCCGCACGCTCACAAAACGCACGCGACCGGAAGCGCTGGCGGCAAGGAAGGGGCGGCACCGGAGGGGACTGAGCCTGAGTGGGAAAGCCGGTGAAAGGGGCGGTCTTAGAATGGCGAAAGGCGGAAAGGGCGGGGCCTGCTGGAGGGGGCATGGAAGTAAAAATACCTGCAGGGCGGAGCCTACTGGGGAAGAGTCTCGGGGCGGGGTTTAGTGCTAGGGGCGGAGCCTGGAGGGCAGGGGTTCACCTGTGGCTCTCACCCTCTCGTCCCAGCAAACCGCGCACAGGCCCGCACACACAGCCTTCGCTGCGGCAGTCTGGGCGGATCAAAGCGGTTCTCCTGTCCAGGCAGTGCTGTTGGGGTCCCTGAGCAGGGAGAACTCCTAGACCCTTCCCGAACGCCACCTCCCTGACGCCCAGAAAGAGCTCAGTTTTTATCTCTGGGCTCCTTGATGGTGTCCCCTGAACAACTCCATGGGACTAATATTTTGCAGTTCAAGCCCCTGCGTGTAGGCCAAGTGATTCTCGAGGGCCGGTGTCAAGTGCACTTAGTGCTGAGAAACCCTGGCTTTAGAATGTGAGCGCGCGGCTGTGCAGGCGTCCCTAACCCTAAATTCCAGTTTCTGTCACACCCCTAGCCAGATGAGCAGAGCTGGTAAGAGGTCTCTACAAATAACCTCCATCGAAGCTCTCCTAGACTCGTGGGCTTACATACAGTCCTTCTTGTAGTGCTGAATGTCAGGGGAGATCAAAGAAAATAAACATTTAAGAAAACTCCTTGGACAAAGTAGGGTGTCCACATCTCCGCTCCCTCACTAAAATGGAGACTGCAAAGCGCGCTCTCCCCAGTCCTGGGCTGGAGAACAGGAAGTAACATAATGTTTAAAGAATGACTCTGAGAGGGAAAGGGAGTATGCTAGTTTTGTTGTTGTAAACTGTTGATTTATAAGCCGCATTAAACGCTCTGGCATAATGTGGAAAAGTAAAAATGAGTAAAAGCAGGCAGCTACATTTTGTTAAAAACAGATCATATCAATACCTGGATACGTATTTTAAACCCCAAACTAGCCTGTGACTTGGGCATTTTGGTGGTTCCTGAAATTCTCTGTTATGCTCTTCTAGTCTGAGGAGACACTGCCTTGTGTTTTGGAAGCAAATATCTTCTAAGCATCTTGTGGCTACTATGATTTCTGAGTCCCCGATAGAAAATATTCTTGTGTTTAACTGTGAACCTATGGCCTAGAAAGACTATTGCACCTGTGTAAATTCCTTGGTCACAGGCTCATCAGAAAAATAAGGATAACCAAAGCCATGAAATAATAAGAGAAGAGGATAAAGACAGATTTGTAACCAATTGTCCATAGGGATCCTCCTTGATGATTAATTAACACTCATTGATAATCACCAGGACCAACAAACAAAAAGCAGCAGGAAGAAGTAAGAAGCAGTCAAAAACCCCGAGTTCAGTTTTTGTGACGCTGGGGGAAATCACCATCTCTCTGTACTGGTGTAATAAAGAATGAGATTGGGCTGGTAAGACAACCTCAGTTCAAACCCCATGCTGTGGTAAGTGCAACACACACAGACACACACAGACATACAAACACACACACACAGTATTTTTTAAACCACAAGAATTAGGGAGACTGAGGAATTTACCAGTACACCCAGAAGGCTGGCCCCAACTGCATAGATGCTCTCTATGTCTGACCTAGCCTTCTGTAATTCTGTAATGACTCAGAATTACAGACGGGTGTTTAAGACTGGCTCAGAGGAATTCGCTAAATCACCAATGCCAGGTCTTTGATACCTACACCAACACCAAGCGCTCCTGCCAATCGTGAGTTAGCTTTTTAGGAAAAGCCCTGTCGTTTTCCCCTGTGTTAATTGCTTTTCTTGTGACAGTGACGGAATACCTGGCAGGAAGGAGGGAAGGACTTCTTTTGGCTAAGAGCTTCAAAGAATGTCAATTCACTACGGAAGGAAGGGCTCAGTGTCAGGCTTGCTGCACAACTTTTTCACACGTTGGAAGATCAGGAAACAGAAACTTTTTTTTTTTTTTTGGTTTTTCGAGACAGGGTTTCTCTGTAGCTTTGGAGCCTGTCCTGGAACTAGCTCTTGTAGACCAGGCTAGCCTCAAACTCACAGAGATCTCCTGCCTCTGCCTCCCAAGTGCTGAGTGCTGGGATTAAAGGCGTGTTCCACCACCGCCCGGCAGGAAACAGAAATTCACTTGGTTTCTGGACCACACCCAGAGGTAGATATCATCTTCAAGACCTGCTCCCAGGAGTTCATTTCTGCTAGTAAGACTACAGTCTCAGGTTCTGCCTCCTAGCTAGGACCAGCAGCTGGGGACCAGATGCTCAGATACATAGACAGGGTTATTTCGTACTCAAACAATCACAGTTTTCGGGGTTGCTCTGTTGAAGGCTGACCATCACTGCTCCAGGACGTTCCAGGTTGGGACCCACTTTAGAGCCTTTGGAGCCTCAGCCTGGCCTTTAGTGGCTCAAACCTTCACTTCACCTGGGCTCTTCTTGTCCTTGTCCGTTCTTCACTCTGTCTTTGTACCATCCTCCGAATTTTGTTTGTTTGTTTCTTGTTTGTTTATTTTGTGGGAGTTTTTTGTCTTTATTATCTTTTGGTGACAAAAAATAATCTTTGTTAATGTGCACTAAACATGACACAAGTTCAATGTTCCATTTCCATTGCCTAGAACACATATAGGTCCCATAAGTTCAATAAATATCTATACAGATATAAATATAAATGAAGCAGGCAGTGGTGGCGCACGCCTTTAATCCCAGCACTCGGGAGGCAGAGGCGGGCAGATCTTTGTGAGTTCGAGGCCAGCCTGGTCTACAAGAGTTAGTTCCAGGACAGGCTCCAAAGCTACAGAGAAACCCTGCCTCTCTCTCTCTCTCTCTCTCTCTCTCTCTCTCTCTCTATATATATATATATATATATATATATATATATATATATATATATATATATTATAAAAAATATAAATATATACAAATGAACACATGAGTCTGGCTTTTTTACCTTGGTATAAATAAAAGGAGCTGCCCAGCCAGAATCCATATTAAGTTCATTCTAAACTATGTTTATCAGAGATGCAGGAGATGAGGATTAGAGAGAGCATCGTTGTCCATGGGAGGGTGTTTTCATGATATTTTATCACTACTGCTATTGTTTAGAAGTGCAGGAACTCCGACCCAGAGGTTCAAGCATGTTGGGCCAACCCATTGCTAAAGGATCTACATCCACAGCCCTGAGGTGAATTTCTCTTGACAGTTTGGTCCACATTCTTTCACCTTGATAGAAGCCCGTGGGGAGAGTTAGATTCTAGAAATCAGAACCATGGAATTCATTTCTCCATTCTGATTCAAGTTCTGATCTCTTCCATTGATATGTGTTGATGTTTATAGGAAATTTAGTGTAATATCCACTGAGATCAAGACAGTTTAATTACCTGGACAATGGTATATAAATAAAATGCCGCATTATTTCAAAGACAGTATCCATGAACTCTAGTGAAGAACGCAGTATGCCTGGGACAGAAAGGGGAAACAAGCATCTGGACCCTTAATTCAAGTCCACAAAAGGCCAACCTCCACCAATAATGGCCATGGGTATTGCTTTTTATAATCAACCATAATAGATTCAAAAAAGTATAGCACACTCGAGGGTCACTAAGGATGTAAACGTATCTGATAAAGTCAGTGGAAATAAACAGTTCATACCAAGAGTCTAGACAACCAAGAGTTCAAGATGGGAAGTTAAGAGGGTACATAGCAATTTCTGAGCAATGAAGACATTGTGGCCATCAACTCCACGGCATTTCATCATAGATATTTTACTGAAATGATAGTAAACAGAGAGAGAGAAAGCAGAAACATAGAGTTTGTTGAATTTTTTTCCTTTCTGAGGAAAAAATAAAGAATAATAGAAAACATTCCTGTTTTTCAATGTAGACCAAAGTGACCATGTGAAGCTGGTACTGATTTTAAAAGACAGCCCTGTAGGTGAAGTTTGTCTTCTTGGATCTCCCACACACACACATCATATTTATTTTCTGTTGTTGTGATAAACATTCTGAACAAAAGCAATAGGGGAACAAAGGGTTAATGCAACACTTACATTTCCACGTCACTGAAGGAGGCAAAGGCAAGAACTCAACCGAGAACTTGAAGCAGAAACCATGAAGGAGTGCTGCTTGCTGGCTCCATCATGGCTAGGGCTTCCTGAGCTTTCCTATAGAGCCCAGGGCCATCTTCCTAGAGATGGTGCCACCCACAGTGGGCTGGGCCACCAATGATAATGAAGGCAATCCCCCAAAGACCCCGCAGGGGCCAATTTGATCTAGGCAATTTCTCAATTGAGATTCTCTTCTCAGCTGACTTGAGGCTGTGTCACATTGACAATGAAAGCTTGCTAGGACACTGCTCACCCATGCAACTCTGCCCACAGACACACAGCATCTTCCTGATGGCCCCCATCATCTGTGGTCTCAACTGACACAGCTTCCCCACAACTGTTCTCCCTGGTGAACTCTGTCCTTGGACTTATTCCTATTTCCACCTCCCTCCCAAGGCTGCCATCACTGTTTCCTCCGTCCTCCAAAACGTCTTGCCTTACAAAAGTTCTCTGGGCTAACCATCAGAAAGCAAGGACGACTGGTGTGTTCACCATCAGGAATTGGAGAACAGTAAGCCTGTTCAAAGCCTCTCCATGGTTATTTCTATACTTCAAAAGATAAGATCTGGAGTACACTACCCCAGTGAATTTTGAGTGGGTGTTTTTAAGTCACTGTGTCATTAAAGGAGGTATAGGTGGGACTAAGAGCCAGGTCATAGGCAAAGAAGAAAAATAACTTCAGAACATTGATGTCGATCTGCCTGAGTTCCGGCCTCATGTTACATTTACAATCTTGAGACACGCACATTTTCGAAGATGGAGTTTCAAATCTATTCAGAAGGTACACAAGCATCCTACTAAATCCATGTTTCTGAGGGCTACATCCTCAGTCAACACATATCTTGTTGATGGCTGTTGTCTTAGAACTGGCATGTTCAGAAACGCTAGATCATAGCATTAATGGGCAGAATCTTTGAGTGTCAAAATAGCAAAAACCTAAAGTGAACTCAGACACTATCAACTGATACATTTCACAGCTATATAAATTGTGCTGACATCTTAATTATCAGACAGAAATGGTGTAGGGGGTCCTTTTTTCTATGTGTTACTTTCATTGGTTGAATAAAGAAAACTGCCTTGGCCTTTTGATAGGACAAAATCTTAGATAGGCGGGGAGGACAGAACAGAATTCTGGGAGAGAAAAGGCAGAGTCAGAGAAAGCCGCCAGCCATGAAGCTGTCAGGTCAGAGACACTGAATCTTTCCCGGTAAGCCATGACCTCGTGGTGACATACAGATTAATAGAAATGGGTTAATCAAGATGTGAGAGTTAGCCAATAAGAGGATAGAGCTAATGGGCCAGGCAGTAATCAAATGAATACAGTTTCTGTGTAATCATTTCGGGAGTTAAGCTGGCGGGGCAGCGGGATGCGGCCCGCTCCTCTACTACACAGAAATTTTAAAAATCTGAGGAACATATAAATAATAGTGTTTTAAAATTAATAGGCTGTAAGAGAATTCATTTACACACAGAGAATACATGTTGCTTTTATGACAAGGAATGGTCACAAAAACCGACCACTTTAGGCCACAGAGGGGCTTCATAAATTCTGGAATAGCCACAAAGTAACAGGCTGTGTTCTCTGACCATTACCCTGTAAAGCCAGGCCTTGGGGAGAAGAGGTTTCCCCATGAGTCTTGAGTGGAGAATACAATTTCTAGTAAGGCATCTTTGGTAAGCATAAGCAAAACTGTGAGCGTTGAAATGCAACAAATGGAACTTTAGGGAGCAACCTCTGCTGGGCACAAGTGTGTACAGGAAAGCTCTGCGCTTCAAAACACGTCCCTCAGAAGGCAGGGGAAATGGGAAATAGGTGAGCTGGTGATAAAGGGTTAAAGCATGAGAGTGGGCAAAGTATAAACGGAAATGAGAACTAAAAAGAATAAACGAGTGGGCAAACAAACATCTTAGAAACAGTCACAAACTTTCAGGAAAGCTGGTGGCTTCTCTTTTTATAAATACAAACCTGTGACAAGATTAATTAGGAAAATAAAATGAAAGAATATAAAAACTACAGGAGTAAAAGAAGAAATTAGCACACAACATAGGCATTTAAAAAATATTATTATTATATTTGTATAATATATGGGTATGGATGTCTTGCCTGCGTGTATATCTGTGCATATGAGCAAGCTTGGTGCCTACAGAAGCTAGAAGAAGCATCAGATCCCCTGGAGCTAGGGTTATCGATGGTTATGAGACATTATGTGGGTGCTGGGAACTGAACCCTGGTCCTCTGCAAGAGCAGCCACTGCTTAAGAGTGGTTAAAACCTCTGAGCCATCTCTCCAAACCCAATAATACAGGCTTTAAAATTATAAATAGCTACTCCAAAATTTTAAAGCCAAAAGAAATGCACAAGCTGATAGAAAAGACGAAAGTCTCAAAGCTGACACAAAAACAAACTAGAAAACATAAGCAGTCATTAAAGTTATAAAATAACTTTTCCCACGATACTAATGATTTTTTCCAAGTTCTTACCATCTTTAGTGAAATCCATACTTCCTAAGCTTGTTCCACAAAAGCAAACAAGAAAGAATCTCAGCATATTTTCTGATGGTAAGACAACCCTAAGAACAAATCCAAAGGGCTGGGATGCACATCAGTTGTAGAGCATTTATACAGCAAGTGTTATGACCTGAGTTTAATCCCCAGCACTGAGAAAACAAAACAAAAACTACAAAACCAGCTTAGGCAGATAGCTTGGAGAGAAAAGTCACCAACAGTTTTACCCAGCTGTGAATGCCATGAACTGCCTGCATGACCAGCGTGGTGTGTGCCCATGGACGCCATAACGGCACATGTATTATGAGGGTGACCAACCCCTTTCTGGTTGGATTTAAGATCTGTTTGCAAAGGGAAGCTCATGCCTGTCCTAGAACTAGACTAGAATCTAGTCAAGAACCCAAGGCTGGAGAGCTCTTAGGCCCCAGGGGTGAACATAACATTTTGCTAGATGGATGTACTATCAGAACACCCTCTAAATCTTTATCTCTATACCCACAGTTAGTGCAGTTCTTGAATCTTATCAGAGAGGCTTCTTTGCTGTGGGCAACAGTTGGTGCAGACACTCACAATTAGTTAAAGTGAAGAGTAACTGTGGAGTGCTCGACCGTGAGGGGGTAACTACATCACATTCCTTCCCCTAAGGGACCATCCAGGAAGAGGAGCAGGAAAGATGTAAGAGCCAGAGGCTGGGGAGGACCAAAGAGAAACAGACCTTCTGGACATGATGGGACTTCTGCACTCATGAACTCCCAGTGGCCCAAGATCAAGTCAGTTAACACTCCAGCATGGAGTTGGGGTTCCTCCCTCCCTCCCTCCCTCCCCCCCCTCACTCACACACACACACACACACACACACACACACACACACACACTCACACACACCTATTGACATTTGATGAATGCTTGGGAAAAAGGTAGTTTTTGTTAAGGACATAGTGTAATGGAAAAATTAAAAATGATGCAGGATTCCCAGCGGCAGTAGGCAGTGGAAATGCTGTAGGTCCCCAAGTGGTGGTAGCAGGCCATGTGGCGGCAGGCAGAGGGCCCTGACAGCAGCCAGTCTCCGGCAGGGAGACACGTGGTGGGCGGGCAAGAGAGAGACATGGATAGGCACGCCATGCAGAGTAAAGTTGGATATTTATTCAGGGGGTTATGGAGGGAGAAGGGTGAAGGGGAGAAGAGCAGAGAGAGAGAGAGAGACAGAGAGAGAGAGAAGCAGGGCAAGGGGAAGGGTGGAGAGAGAAGCAGAAGCTGCCTCTCTGAGAGGAAGATGGAAAAGAG
>PVIU01001610.1:0-93621 GCA_004026605.1 Ondatra zibethicus | reverse complement strand
TCAGCCTGCCTCAGCAGATGGGGGAGGAAGTGAGCGTGGCTTGTCTCTTAAAGAGACAGAACAATCATTACACATAGCCCATGGTAAATCAGCCACACTACCGTGAATAGCCCACATCCACTACACCCATGTTCATATGGGCAGCACAGACTGAACTTAGTGAGTTACAGAAAGACAGAGAGAAAGTAGGCAGCATATTAATTCCAGCACTTGGAGTGCAGAGGCAAGCAGATATGAGTCAAAGGTGATCCTGGTCTACGTGGTGAGTTGTAGGCTAGCTGGGTTTACGTAGTGAGACCCTATCTCAAAACAAACAAACAAATGAACAAAACCAGAGGGCGTGAAGTTAGGAGGGGTTACAGGATAGGGGTGGGTCTAGGAGGAGTTAGGGAGAGGAATGGAGGGTAAATTATCAAAATACATTGCATGCATATATTAAGTTCTCAAAGAATTAATCAATACATTATATACTGTGGAGGCCCAAAAATATGAGACTATTTCCACGTTGACCAAAGGTCAGAGAGTTGGAATTTACCTCTAGTTCCTTCAAGGTTATCGTGCTTCTACCTCAAACAAAGGTCCCACCTAGGCGTAGGTCAGAGAATTCCACTCTCTCAAGGTTATTGTCCACAGGTGTGGCTAATTGCCAGGCCCTGTACTCCAGGAATAGAAGAGTAGATCTGTTCCTATCTCAAACAAAAGTCTAAGGATCCAACTAAGTTCCAGTTCCCTGATGGAGATAACTTTGGATTCCACCCAGGGAGTGGTTTGCCTACAGTATGTTTTGGTCTAAAGTGTGAGAGTGACTGGCTTTGTTCTAGCAACAGAATGTTTACCCGTGGACATGGACACAGCCTGAGACCTTCAACTGGTCTGTTCATTTCCTTGTGTCCTGCAGTCCTTTTGGGGGTCAGGGGTATTTTAAGCAGTTGGAAACTAAATGCGGGCAAATTTCAGTACTCACTGGGATTCCCTCCTGATACTAATCCTATATGTTTCTCCATTTTATTATTTTCATTCATGTCTTCATATTCTTGGTGCACGCTTTTAATCCCAGCACTTGGAAGGCAGAGGCAAGCAGATCTCTGTGAGTTCAAGACCACCCTGGTCTACAAGAGCTAGTTCCAGGACAGGCTCCAAAGCTACAGGGAAACCCTGTCTCGAAAAACCAAAAAAAAAAAAAAAAACCAGCTAAAGAAAATTCAAAGTAGGAAAATGATGTTCTTTCTCAATTATGGACATAGATTTATATAAATAAAACATTAGCTAACTGAGTCCAATACTGCACTTTAGAAACAGAACATTCATTTAATATCTTGTTTATATAATTTACCACATTAATGGATAAAGAGAAACAACTATCTTGAGAGGCAATAAAAATGAGCCTTTGAAAAACTATCCATGATTGTCTTTTTTTTTTTTTTTGAGGTTGGATATTTATTCGGGGGGTTATGGAGGGGGAGGGGAGAAGGGGAGAAGAGCTGAGAGAGAGAGAGGAGAAAGACAGAAGCGGGGGAAGGGGAGAAGTGGGGAGAGAGGCAGAAGCTGCCTCTCCGAGAGGAAGACAGGAAAAGAGCCCATGATTGTCTTTAAAATTCACATAGAACTAGAGGTTAAAGGAACTTCCTTACTTTGAATATGATTACATATCCCCAAACATATAGCCGTCATCCTGAACAGAAACACTTTGAATTATGATGGAGAAAAATAGAAAAGATAGAGTTCTTCACTCTCTATCCTATTCTATATTACTAGCAGTTGTAGCTAATGAGATAAATCAAGACAACCAAGAGAAAAAACATTGTCTGCACCCAAATTTCAAGAGAAATACCTAAAGTTGTCACATATTAGGGAAAGTTTCCAATGTAGTAATGGAATTCTGCGTATACAAATCTTTACTATCAACTACTAATTTAAAAGTGCAGTGGGAGGCTGGGAGAGGCCAGGGTAGTTAAGAGTACAGACTGCTCTGTTAGAGGACTCAGGTTTAGTTCTCAGCACCATTATCAAGTGAAGGACCGCCTCCTGTAACTCCAGTTCCAGGGATCTGATGTCCTCTTTTGTCCTTCATTGGCACTGCACTCAGGTGCCCAGATATACACGTACACATAATTTTAGAAATAAGAGAAAGGGAGCTGGAGAGATGGCGCAGTGGAAAAAGCACTGGCTGCTCTTCCAGAAGATCTGAGTTCAATACCCAGCACCCACAGGTTGGCTCACAACCATCTGTAACTCCAGTCTCATATAAAAATAAAGTTATAAAAAATAAAATATTTTAAAAGTATAATAGAAAACAAGATTGTATTTACAAAAGGTGAAAGCTATAACTTATAAATTAACTCTAAATTTAAGAAGACTACATACAAAGTATAAAGATAAAATTGTAAGAATTGCAAGAAACTCAAATTAGATAGACATACTATGTCATGGAAAATGTCTTCACACTACAAACTTGTCAATTCTTTCTAAATACAGTTTTGAAGTTTTAATCATCCCTATCAAAACACATTGATTTAACGTGAATGAAAAATAATGGTTTCTAAATGGCTAAGTCAACTTCAAAATAGCAGAAAACATCTTGCCTTTTCACCCAAGAAGACGTATGTGCCTTAGAATCATCAAGTTAGAATGGTAGTGGTAAAAGAATAGAGAAATGGTTGAACAAAACAGAATGCAGACATGATGCTGTGGAAATGTAGATTTACGACTTGGAAACATGCTGTGTATTCTGGGATCAAAAAAAACAAAACAAAACCTAAGTCAACATCTGGAGGGTGGCAAGAGACATGTATCTCACTGTAATTACACACTGAGCTGGGGAGTAAGTGTAGACATTTGAACATAATTGACCCCCAATAGGGAGCGGCACTATTAGGAAGTGCAGTTTTGTTGGAGTAGGTGTGGCCTTGTTGGTGGAAGTGTGTCACTGTGGAGACAGGCTTTGAGGTCTCCTATGCTCAATCTACATTCAGTATAGACTCAATTCACTTCCCGTTGCCTGAGGATCAAGGTGTAGAACTCTGAGTTCCTTCTCCAGCACCATGTCTGCTGCATGCTGTCATGCCCGCCATGATGATAATGGACTAAACCTCTAAATTGTAAGCCAACCCAATTAAATGTTTTCCTTTATAAGAGTTGCCAGGGCCATGGTGTCTCTTCACAGCAATAGAAACCCCAACTAAGACAGCAAGGCTGTAATCAACTCTGTAGTAGAGATTAGATGAAAGCTTTCAGAATGATGTTCATCTTAACATATCTAGAGATGTATAGACAGAAATATAGGTATGTCTTCTGGCTAGGATTATGACTATATGCATATATTTTCTTTTTGTTTGGAAGACCTGGGAGCAGCAACATTCCAGCAGCAGATCATGGTCTGTGTTTTTATACCTTTACGTTGGCTTATCTATTGTAGTATATGTGGAGATATACACATCATGGCTTGGTTGTTGAAACCAGAGGACAACTTGCAGGAATCATTTGTTCAGGTATAAATGATATGTGGTAAATTGCACATAATGGCCACATATAAACTAATGAGTTTGCCTATGAAACCATCACCCCCACCAAAGTATCAGACATATCCTTCATCTCCCAGTTTGCCTGTGTGCCTGGAGGGTGTTTAGGGCTGTGAGAATTTTAGGGACTATCCTGCATAACTGCAACTTTATAACAATCATGTAACAAATTCCCATTTCTTTCTCTGCCCATTAGACAGTCTCACCAAGCAGCTCATCCTTGCCTGAAACCCAGTATGTATCATAGGCTGACATCAAATTCATGGCAATTCTCCTTCCCCAGCTCCTGAGTGCTAGGGTTGCTACAATGTGTCACTACATCCAAGCATGAACTTATTCTTGGTTTTGTGAGTTTTACTATTTAAATATTGCATGAAAGTGTAATAGGAATACAATATCTGTCCTTCTGTGACTGGCTTATTACTCTTAACATCAGGAATTGAAATCAGGATTGTGAAATGCTATCTATACTCTTGGGATCATGGTAATAGCCTGACTTACAAGAATTGGCTTACAGAAGTCAATGTCCAGATGATTGTATAAAGACAATATGATAGACACATCCAGTGGAACACTGTTCCGTCTTTCGGAAGAAGGAAACCTTGCCAGATTTGGGAACAGAGAAGACCCCTGGAGGACATTACGTGTTTGACAGATGATAAAGGCAGCACTCAAACTCCATTGGAAGAAGCTGATGTGGCGACTGCAAAAGGCAGTCATAAGTTCCTCCCACCAGGGCGGCGGTGTACTTCTTTGCTTTTTAACATTAGGGGCTCTTCCTCTTGGGGTGTGGCAACATCTCCTCACTTGTAGGGAAGCAGCCTGGACTTGTGGGTCTCCAGGAGCAACTCAGCACCAGCCCTGACACTGCCAGCATCTCATTTGGCTTCTCTCAGCACTCCTGGCTTGTCTATTTCAATTACTATGACTCCGTGTATTTACATCATTTTCTCTGTTTACTTTGGTCTTTACTG
Source organism: Ondatra zibethicus (assembly GCA_004026605.1). Lineage (NCBI taxonomy): Eukaryota > Metazoa > Chordata > Mammalia > Rodentia > Cricetidae > Ondatra > Ondatra zibethicus. Next base: position 89,129 of record PVIU01001610.1, on the reverse strand, counting down.
TTCTGCTTCCTTTCTGTGCACTGATATTTTAATAGTATCAAGTTTTGTCTTGTTATACTGAAGGAAATCTGGACTTCTAAATCCAACTGTAATTGTGTTTTCAGATGGTTTTGGGGGAAGATGCAGGAAGATTGACAGAACTGGGGAGTGCTCTGCAGACAGAGAACATGGATGGGGGACTGAGATGAACAGGTCAGCAGACACCGTAAGTTGGTTAGGGAGAAGAGTCATGGTAACCCAGGCAGAGAGAGTATTAGGTGTAGCAAGACGTTGAGATGCAACATGATCATAGCGGGGCAACAAAAGGCCAGTTTTTACATCGCTGTAACAAAACCTGTAAAGAGGTTTTCGTAGCTGTTTTGGAGACCGACAGTCCAAGCAGCAAGGCACAGATTCTGGCAGGGCTGCTAGACTGCAGCACACCATGCAGTAGCCTTACGCCTGGGGTGCACATTGAGACTGCTTGGTGAGAGAATCAGCTCCGGAAAGACTCACACAGCATCTGTGGGACTTGACAAGGTCTTGGTAACATTTGAATTATTTCAATTTCTAGTTCCCAACCTGGGTACCACAGGGCCCAGAACCCAGGAAGAAACACAAAGGTTGTCGTGGAATACTGGTACATATCAAAAGAGACATGGCAGCTCTTGGCAGCTCTCTGTCCCCACACGCATGCTAGTTCAAGCTGGCTGTTCCAGCACCGGGTTTCGGCGGTGACTGTGATTGCAGTGAAGGGAGGAGGAAGCAGACAGAAGTCAACATGGAATAGGAAATAGGAGGGTGGCATTGCCCCAGAGGACAGCAGCCATGACACAACCAACAGGCACACACACCCTGTTAGTAAACAACTGCAGTTATTTAAGAATAAAATAAAACTATTCATCCTTTCAATTTATTAAACAGTAATTTTTTTTCAAACTGCTAATTAGTTATTGTAGCTCACTAAGCTCTTTGGATCCACTTAATAAACATACAAAGTTCAGGTTTTTTTTTTTTTGTTGGGCATTTGTATGTTTGACTAGGGGCCCCATGAGGAATTATTAAGACACAAAGCACTTTGGGAACAGGGAAAATTTGAAGCCTGCTCTGCGCCCTTAACCAGCCAGAGATGACTTTGGTTTCATTCTGACTTGTCTTTGTTGGGTTTTGATTGACTTTGTTCTGAGTAGTTTTAAATCGTCCATCAAAAATGATCACCTATAATTTAATTTTTTATAGCAGGATTAGTCAAAATGATCAAAATGTAGAAACAACCCAATTTGTCCTGAGGGATAAATGCTAACGCGGTGTGGGAGCAGATCCACAGGCTGTTCTTAGACTATGTGTGTAATGACTGTTTTCTACCTTAAACATGAAGGAAATCCTGACGTACAATACAGAATGGATAGCTTCTGAAGACATCATGCTTGGTAAAGACAGAAAGCGTTTACCAGGAAATGGGGACAGAGGCGTGTGGAGCTGCTATCTCATCACTTAGTGTGAGTTGAGTGTCAATGTCCCCCACTGGCTCATGTGTTTGGATATTCAGTCCCCAACGTGGTGATGCTGATTTGGGATGTTAGAGAACTTTTGGTCTTCCTAGCAGAAATTGGACCAGGACTTGAGAGTTAGAGGCAGGTTCAGATTCCTGCCAAGCTCTCTGTTTACTGATCCCCAAAGATGCGAGCAGGGCTCTAGCCAGGTGCACTCGTCAGGAGACCACACCATGGAGAGTGCCATACCTTCTTCTCCCATGAGACTGCACAAGACAAAGTCGCTTCTTGTCAGATGTCTGGTCACCAGGACGAGAAAGGTAGCTGATGCAACAGCTGGAGATTTGAGGCGATGAAGAGCCGTGGGGACGGACAGTAGACCCGGATGCTCAGTGTGCATGGACTTAATGAAGTATGCATGGCAAAGACAAAGGATGGGTAATTTTGGGTTCTATATTTTGCCGTCACGTATGTTTTTTAAATTCTTGGGCCACTGTAAACACCTGTAAGACAGAGATTAAGATTCCCATCTGCAGAGAGTCCCACTAGTGGTTCACTGGAGCATTTGCTTCCCTGTTGAGTGTGGATGTTCAGGACCTGCCCCAAAAGTCAGGCATCTCCATAAACTGCACCCCACCTGCACACCAGGCCTGAGCCTCCCAGCCTCTCCTTCACCTATTCCAGACCTTTGCTGAAGGCTTTTGCCGCTGCCCACCAAGAGCAAACCCACTGGATTGGCATGTGCTGTCTGTGACTACCTTTATCCATTTTTTGAAGACTGAGTTGCTGCATTGTTAATGTGGTCATCCGCTGTGTGACTGTGTAGCCCTGAGCATACCCTTCACCCATAGAAAGGAATACATGAAATCCTGACACGCCTCATGACAGGGATGACCAGAGAAACGAGTCCATCAAGAGCAGGCCAACCCGGTATGATTCTGTGTACCTGCGCCTGCTGGAGCTGTTAAATACACAGCCACAGAGTGGGGTGGTGACGGCCGCAGGCTAGGAGAAGGGAGAGGAAAGTGGCTGCTCAGTCGGCTAGAGTTCCATTCTGAATGATGGATGGAGCTCTGGAGATGGATGGCAATAATGGTTTTACATGACAATATAGTTAATGTCACTAAGCCTGCCTTAGAAATAGCTACGGTGGCCAGGGGGATGATTCGGCAATGGAGAGTACATATGATACAGCTATTGAAGATGACCAGAGTTCAATTCTCGGTACCCACAGCAGCTGGCTCACAACCACCTGTGAGCCCAGTTCCAGACATCCTCCTTCTCTCCCCAGCGGCATCCCTGTCACCAAGACTTCTGTGACAAGCCCGAGTTTTTAGACCCTTGCTTTTCTTTGAAATACCAATTGAATGCTACTTCAGCTTTTCAAGTCACCCAAAACCTAAAAAAGTGTAATACACACTGTATATTTCTTTTTTAAAAAGACACATTTATTTTTATTTCATGTGTTTCCCTGCTTGTGCCTGGTGTACTCAGTGGTCAGAAGAGAGCGCTGGATGCCCTGGAAGTGGAGTTACAGGAAGTTGTGAGCCACCGGGTGGACACTGGAAAGCCAGCCTGGGTCCAAGAGTGTCAAGAGCTTTTAACCACTGCATCATCTCGCCAGTCCCTGAACCTTTAAAACAATGCTTTTATTTAATGTGTGTGCATTTTTCCGTGGAAATATGTACAAGTGAGTTCAGGGCCTGCACTCACATCTCCAGGAGAGGGTGTTGGATCCCCTGGGGCTATAGGAACCTCCTGATGTGGGTGCTAGGAACTAAACTTGGCTCCTTTGCCAGAACAGTATAGACTCTTCACTGCTGAGCCATCTCTCCAGCTCCACAAAATGGATTTTACCATTTTTTTAAACAAATGAGTCTGTTGTAGCCCAGGCTCACCTCAAACACTTTGTAGCTGAGGATGTTCCTACACTCACCTCCCAGCTAATATATATACCAATGGGATCAGACAACCATCGCTGGTGGTTGTCTCTCAGCAGAGCTGGAATTACACTGAAGGTCTCTAGAATGGCTATTTGAGTGTCAGTAGATGCTATGCTTTTGGACCCCATGCATTTAATGGCTCTAGACAGACTATAGATACAGATATCAGTTAGCCATTGTATACATATTCTTCCTCCCCCCCGCTTCATTTTACATGTATGGTGTAACATGAGGGCCTGCTTGTTGGGGTTTTTGTCCTGTCCGGTTCCCGCAGCCAGTAAATCACAAAGAAAATCACACAGAGGTTTACATAAGTTATGAACTGATTGGCCCATTAGCTCAGGCTTCGTATTAGCTCTTATAACTTATATTAGCCCATTATTCTAGTATATGTTAGCCACATGGCTCAGTACCTTTTTCAGCAGGGCAGGTCATATCCTGCTTCTTCGGTGTCTGGACAGGACTGCAGAAGGAGCTTCCTTCTTTGCAGAATATTCCTGTTCTCATTGTCCTGCCTCTACTTCCTGTCTGGTTGTCCCGCCTATACTTCCTGCCTGGCTACTGGCCAATCAGCGTTTATTTAAAACATAATTGACAGAATACAGGATTGTCCTGCACCAGTATGGGGGTTTGTCTGCATGTATGTCTATGGACTAGGTGCATCCTGGTGCCTGGGGAGGTCAGAAGATCAGCTCTCTTGGAAATGGAGTTAGAGATACTTGTGAGCTGTTACGTGAATGCTGGGACTTGAACCTAGGTCCCCTGGAAAAACAGCCACAGTATTCTTAACTGTTGCATGGAGAGCAGGCCCTTTTGTTCCATCCCAGCCGCCTAGCTAGCTTACGCCCGAAATAACCACACAGAAATTGTATTAATTGAATCACTGCTTGGCCCATTAGCTCTAGCCTCTTATTGGCTAACTCTCACATCTTGATTTAACCCATTTCTATTAATCTGTATATAACGGTAAGCAGTAGCTTACCGGGAACGATTCTAACCAGTGTCGGTCTCCGGCGGAGGATCAATGGCATCTCTCACTCTGCTCTTCTTCCTCCCAGCATTCTCAGCCTACCTAAGTTCTACCCTATCAACTAAGCCAAGGAAGTTTCTTTATTCATTAACCAATGAAAGCAACACACAAACAGAAGGACCTCCTATACCACTTAACTGCTCATCTGTCTTCTCTCCAGCCCAATACACACCACATGTTCTTTAAGCCCTCTTTCAGTAGACTTTTGGGCTAAACATTGTCTACACAAATTTCCTAGCACATTCTAGCTTCTGTAGCTCACTAGTCAGGCTCTCTGCTATAGATGTGGCTCTGTGGTACAGCTCTAAAACAAGCTGCTATTTCTTTCTTTCTGAGACTAAGCCTGGAGAATATGATGCCTACCCATCCAGAGCTGAAAGGTTGGTCTCTTTGAGACCGACAAACGGCTGCTTACATCTTCTCAGAATAGCCATGCCCCATCTTCACTGGAAACCCGAAGTCTTACCTTGATAGCCCAGATGAAAAGACATGATTAGACCTGAAATTTAAGTTCAAAACCCGCAAACATCTTCTATAACATACTTAGATACCTGTGGAGGTGAGTAGCCAAGATCTCTAGGGAGGAGAGAAACAAGCCTGCACCATAGAGCTAGCAAGATGCACAGAGGTTGTTTCAAAAGAAAAAAAAAAGACACCCAACTTATAATGTCCCTTAGGGGTGCCTCTCCCACAAACGATGAATGTCGTGGAAATAAAGAAGCATCTCGCTGGGCGGTGGTGGCGCACGCCTTTAATCCCAGCGCTCGGAAGGCAGAGGCAGGTGGATCTCTGTGAGTTCGAGGCTAGCCTGATCTACAAGAGCTAGTTCCAGGACAGGCTCCAAAGCCACAGAGAAACCCTGTCTCGTAAAACCAAAAAAAAAAAAAAAAAAAGCATCTCGAATTCACTCAGGGTGAGGCGAGCTTGTCCAATGGCACATGGCATACAGAGTGCTGCTATGTTGGCATCTATTCCTAATGGCTGTGCCTTTCAGTATAGGGGGCTTCTTCTGGCTCTGGCTGAACTTGTATCTTTGGTGTCTCTATCATTTTATAAAGGATGGATAAATGATATCTTTTATTTATCTCAAAGGGTTTCCCTGTGTCTCAAAGGGTTGGAAATAATTTATCATTTGGCTCACTCTATCAGGCCGAATTCACTCTTTTTTCTTCTCTCTAAACCTGGGATTGGACCTAGGTCCAGGTATATGCTAGGCAAGTGCCATACCATTGAGGTACATCTGCTTTTCAGACTGAATTGATGTGAATTCCCATGCCTATAATCTGGCTGCATAATCAAATGGTTGTAGCCACTTTTTAGCTTTCAAATTCTATCACAGAAGAAAGAGTGCAGGGGTATAGAGGGTGACCTATTCATTGGCCCATTAGCTCTAGCCTTTTATTGGCTAACTCTCACATCTTGATTTAACCCATTTCTATTAATCTGTATATTCCTTTTCTTCCTCTCCCCTCTCCTCCCCTCCCCTCCCCTCCCCTCCTTTTCCCTTTTGTAACTAAGTGACTTACCAAGGAGTTTATTTGACTCATAGTACCAGAGGGAGAGTTCAAAAACCGTGGGGGAGCTATGACAGCAGGCAGCCAGAGTAGGAAGCTGAAGGGTCACATCTCCACCCACAAGCAGAAAGCAGAGAGAGAAAACTAGAAGTGGGCAAGCCCATAAACTCTCAAAGCCAGAGCCCAATGACTACTTCCTATATAACGTCAAACAGCGCCACCTACTGGGGACCACGTGTTCAAAGTGAGCCAATGGGAGACATTCCACATTCAAACCACGTGGGAAGCAATCTTCTCTGTGGCTGAGATTGACTTTACAAAGTACCCCTCATGTTTGAACCACACACTCCTCTGCACACGGCTTTTTTTAAAAAAAATATTTTTTAGGCTTTATTTAACTTTATTTTATGTGCATTGTTGTGAAGGTGTCAGATCCCCTGCAAGTGGATCTTCAAACAGTTGTGAGCTGCCATGTGGGTGCTGGGAATTGAACCCGGGTCCTCTGGAAGAGCAGTCAGTGCTCTTAACCACTGAGCCATCTCTCCAGCCCCCTGCACATGGCTTTTGATGGAGTGCCACGTTTGGGATATTTGATTGAGGTAAGGAAAAGGGACGAGGTAGAATTTCCTTTTGATTAGAGGTACAAGGGGCGCGGGACGTATAGAGGAAGATGGATGAGCTTAATTTTCCAGAAAGGGCTAGCCTGGGTGTCCAGGGAGCCTAAGAGAAGGGAGACTCCTGTGCTGGCCCAGACTGTGGTTCCTTCTAAGGCAGTCACTCACAGGCCACTCTTGGGGATGGAGCCATTCACAGACAATCAGGACCCACCCTCTCAGGTGCCTTTTGATCCATTTTGGAATCACACATGTGAAGACAGAAACTGACTCCCTATCGAGTAAAGAGCAGCTGAATGCTGGTGCCTTTGCAGCCTGCCAGGGCTACCCTTTGACAGACATCCACCATTCTCAAGAGGAGAGCCCGTAGGCCAGCAAGATGGCTTAGTGGGTAAAAGCTCCATCGCCAGAACTCGCATGGTGGTGTAAATCCTGGTGACTCCCTCAAGTTGTCCTCTGGCTCCTTGTGTAAGCTCACATACAAACAAACAAATTTAAGTTTTCTGCAAGTTAAAAATCTTTCCTCTAGAGATGTATTTGATTTTTTTTTTAAAACAAATTCTGTATATGTGTTTGTTCCTATGTGTGGGTGCAGGTGCTCACAGTGCCCTGGAGAGGATGCTGGATGCCTTGGCGTTGGAGGGCTAGGTGGTTGTTAGCTACTGGGCATGGGTGCTGTGAACCAAAGTCTGGCTCTCTGCAAGAGCAGGACATGTTGTGACTGCTAAGCCATGTCTCCAGCCTCTAACAGAAAAGGCTAAGGGGCAATGTGGAGGAAGGTGGGGAGGCGTCTCCTGTCTCCTGCTTCCTATGCCTCAGCCGCCAGTTCCCAAGGCATAGCCTCCATCCTTGCAAAATCGTTCTGAGGCTGGGGAGATAGTTCAGTGTCTCGGATAAGTGTGAAGACCTGAGTTCATGCCAGCAGTTGGGCATGAAGACAGGCGGATCCCCGGGGCTCCCTGGGCAGCCAGACTAGCTGAGTCACAGGCTCCAGGCTAATTGACACCTTCTCTCAAAAAAAAAAATAAATAAAATAAATGTGGATGGTACCTGAGGTGCAGTGTTCAGGGTTGACCTCTGGTCTCCACATGCATGCACACACATGCCCATACGAACACAACCTCCCCCAATACACACAATCTTTCCAGTTCCAATACTGCTCTTCTTCCCTCTGGCCTCTCTGGGCTTTCCACACGACTGTCCCTCTAGAGCCGCTGTTACTGTATGATCCTAAACACAGCTCCACTGAGAGATACTTCACAGACTATTAACTCACTTGTCTGAAATGTATAATCCAATGGCTTAGGGCCTATTGCATTATTAAGTTTTTAAAGCTATGATGCACTTATATAATAAAATTTTTCATTTTAACTGCTTTCAGTTGTACAACTCAGTGCCTATAATTATGCTGTTACCACTAAGTCCATAACTTTTAAAAAAAATCACCCCAAACAGAAGTTCAAGTACTCATTAAGCAATAACTCCTGACCCACCTCCCTCCAGCTCCCCTCCAGTCTACATTCTGCCCTGTGACCCGGCTGACTAAACGCCTCCCGGAAGCCGACTCATACACCATCTGTCTGGTTAATTTCTCCTAGCACAATGTCTTCAGGGTCCACCCGTGTTGCAGCATGTACCAGAGCACTTCTCCTTTTTATTGGCAAACAATACTCCGCATCTTGTTGATGGGCACATGGATCGCTTCCACCTTCTGGCTGCTTCAAATAATGAATACTGGTATGCAAGTATCTATTCCAGTCACTAATTTTGATTCTCTGGGGTGCATATTCCACGAACCCCCTTTAATTCAAGACATGATATCACTATGTACTTAAGCTGACTCAAACTTGCAATCCTCCTGCCTCAGCCTCTCGAGTGCTGGGATTGCAGGCACGCACCATCACACCCAACTGGACCAATTGTTGATGCCTCCAGTCTATTTGTACCCAGTTGCCACAGGATTCTTTTCCACCCCGCAATGTTGGGGGGATCCAACCCAGGGACTTGAACAGTCTAAGCAAAATGCCACTGAGCTAACCCCTCGGGGCCTTATCCATAGGAACATTTCTACCAACATATGCCAGCTCACACCACTTCTCTGTTCACGACCCTTTGCCAGTTTGGCATGAAGATGCCCCTTGAGGTCTGAGAAGATGATTCTGTCCATAAAGTGTCTGAGTTTGAACCCTAGAACCCACATGATAAAAAAAAATGGCAAGATAGGTAGCTTGCAATCCTAGCAGGGCGATAAAGAGAAGTAGATCTTGGTGCTCAATGGCCAGCGAGCCTTGCCTTTTTTGGGGATTTCCAAGACAAGAGAGAAGAAAAAAAGTGGTGGTACCAGAGGAGTGACCCCCAAAGTTGTCCTCTGGCGTCCTCGTGTATGCACACAGGTGTACCCCACATACATACCCATTAAACAAGTGCTTAGCCAGACCTTTAGAACCTGAACTGGGGCTTGCCAGAGTCTCCAAGGTACCATACCCCCTTCTTCTCTGCCTAGCTGGCCTAGACTTTCCATCCTTCTCCAGAGCCATGCTCTGTTCAGCTTTTATCCTTCAGGTCCCCTCTCTTCCTTTCTTCTTTGATATTTTTATTATTATTTATTTTTGTGTGCATGTGGATGTGCATATGAGTGAGACAGACAGAGAGACTGTGAGCTTCCAGATCTGGGTGCTGAAACTTGAGCTCAGGTCCTCTGCAAGAACACTATGTGCTCTTAACCATGGAGCCATCTCTTTTTCTAAAATGTTCACCCACCTCCAGATCCCTGGGGCTTGCTAGCTCCTAGGTAGTAGGCAGTTTTTCCTATCATTTTCATCTATGTAATCATAGAAAATTTCCCTAATGTCCACACTCCCCACACCCCAGTCCTCCTAGCACTCTTGGGGGCTTTCAGCCCCTTGTCTTTTTTAAAAAATATTTATTTATTTATTTATTATGTATACAATATTCTGTCTGTGTGTCTGCCTGCAGGCCAGAAGAGGGCACCAGATCTCATTACAAATGGTTGTGAGCCACCATGTGGTTGCTGGGAATTGAACTCAGGACCTTTGGAAGAGCAGGCAATGCTCTTAACCACTGAGCCATCTCTCCAGCCCTCAGCCCCTTGTCTTTTGTGACTGTTCACTTGGCATAAATGGTTCAATGTCTTGTCTTTCCTGCTATAGTGATGACTGCTATGGACTGGACACCTCTTCCATGTCTCAAGCTGTTCCACACACATCTCCTGTATTTATCACAAGCTGACAATATGGAAGCGTGGGAACATGGTTCCTTCCTGTGCCAGCATCTCCATGCCCTACCAAAGAACCTGGAACACACTGATAGCCAATCTATACCTAAAGGAGGGGGAGGGACCCAGAGTTTGAGCACTTTCTCCCCAGTGGTCCCTGTGAGCTGAGCAACCTTACCTACTCTCCCAGCCTCAGTCAGTTTCCCCAACATAAGATGTTCATGTTTGTGGGCTCCTACAGAAGTGAATCCGTTCCACCTTGGCGAAAGGTCAGAGAGTTAGGATGTTTTGACCTAGGGTGTGGTTACTTGATGCTTTGGGTATTGAGAAGGTAATTACTTTGTTCTTTGCATCTTGGTAAAGAAGCCTCCTGCCTTCCCTGTTTGGATCAGGGCATATGAAGTCTATGAGAAATAAGCATGAGGCGAATCTCAGTATTTCCTAGATGCCCTCCTGGCTCTATCAGTGTCTCTAGTCTCTTTCTTTTTTTTTTAATTTTTAAGATTTATTTATTTATTATGTATACAATGTTCTGCCTGCATGTGTCCCTGAAGACAGAAGTTGGCACCAGATCTTATTACAGGTGGTTTTGAGCCACCATATGGTTGCTGGGAACTGAACTCAGGACCTCTGGAAGAGCAGTCAATGCTCTTAACCACTGAGCCATCTCTCCAGCCCCTCTAGTCTCTTTCTTAATCCTCATGCTTCCCTCCAAGCACGGACGAATAAGCCAGGTGTTTGATATTTTCACCTGGACCCGGGACGCGACAAATGACCCTCAACGTGGACTCAGACACATGTCGAACTTATGTTCCATAATTATTGAAGTTGTACTTTTAAAAAAGATTTAATTTTAGTGTGTGTATGTGTGTGTGTGCCACATGTGTGAGGGTGCCTATGGAGGCCACACTGGAGCTTGGTGTCACCTGCTAGCACTGGGTGCTGGGATCTGAACTTCTGTCCTCTGGAAGAGCAGCACACTCTTAACCTCTGAGCCATCTCTCCAGCCCAAGGCTGTGTTTTTGTTTAAACATTCAGCCTTGCAGACTTGCTCCCTCTATACAAACACTGATCTTTAGCATTTTCTTTCCATTCTCAGGATCTCAATTTGGCTCACTTAGCCCCTGAAGGGTGTGCGGGTGTCATCCTCCTTAAACCCTAGTGGTCCACCTCTGAGACCGTACCACAGGGAGGCAGAGCGTCCTTGTACTCTGCCTGCCTGGCCTAACACTCCGTGCTCTGCTTTGGAAATCGGGCGGAGCTGTAAGCCTGGTCCCGCCCTCGGGCCTCGTTATCTACGTTTCCGTGTTTCAGGCGCTGGGCGAACTTGGCAAGCCCTCCCGGCGGTGGATGGGGAACACTTTGTGCCCAGCGTCCGCCCGCTGGGCCCTCCTCCTTCCCGCCGGCGCCGCAGGGCCTGGGAGCCTGCGCTTTCCCTGGGTTTGGGGTCTTTGGAACCCGAGTACCTTGCACCTGGACAGCAGCTCTGAACTCGCACGCTTTGTTCCGTGTCGTCACCGATCTCTTGATCTACGAGTGTCCAAATGTGGACATCGCGCTTAGTCAAGAGGGTCATATAGATGCCGTGGCCCATTTTAAAACAAAGCTCAATTATAAGCGCGCAGCGGCTATTCCAGCCCAGTCTCAGATCCCCGAGGGCTTCTGTCAACTAGCACCCACAGGAAGCTCCATCCATCCCGGGTACGGAACTGAGTGACCCGTTTGAAACCTTCAGCTCGTTCAGGTCCAAACTGCAAGAGCCGAGGCAGATCGCCGGGTGACGGGTAGTGGGTGGAGGAACGAGTCTCCCATTTGGTGTAATGGGACGTACTGCGTGCGTGGTGGCTGTACTTCAAGCGCGGAAGGTGGCGGGGATAGTAATGTCTCTATCTCCGGGACCCCCATCTTCCCACGGTCCCCGATCCCTCCTGGCCAGGGCTGCACGCGATGCGCTGGCTCTAAAGTGCGTCACAGACCGCACCGGCCGTGCTGCTCCACCGGCCTGGGTGAGGTTGGCGCCCGGCCAGCGCAGGCTGGGCCAGCAGCGCCTGGGCCATCACCCCGCCTAGAGACCCGGGCGTGGAAAGCGCTCAAGTTGCGCAGCACTGGGATCGCTGCCGGGGACACTCTCCGCTAGGGGCTCGGCGCCCCTGATCGGTCTCGGCAACTCTCCGGGGAACGAGGTGACACCCCCTCAGTTCCTTAGGCGCACGGAGCTCGGGAGATTTCTTCAGGATAAACTACGCGGCGCCCTCCCCGGGCTCCTTGCCCCGCCCCGGGTCTCCGCCCCCTCCCCTTGGCTAGGGATCCTGGACCCGGCGGCGACCGCTTAAGAAGCTCGAGCAGCCTGGACCGGGAGGCGGCTGGGGGCCGCGGAGCCGCTGGCCATCGACTCTCACCGCCATGTGACACGGTCCTCCGGCCTGCTATCCCAGTGCCAGCGCCCGCTCCCTGCCGCGCTGCGCATCATGCTCCTGCCGGGACACCCGCGCCCGCTGCCCGCGCCCCAACCCGCGCAGAATCCCAGCCTCCGCAGGCAGGTAGAGCCTCCCGGGCAGCTCTTGCGTCTCTTCTATTGCACCGTCCTGGTGTGTTCCAAAGAGACCTCCGCGCTCACCGATTTCTCTGGTAAGAGCTCTCTTGCTTGCCGTGAGCCCGCGTTCCCCTCGCAGTTGCCCAGGTGAGAGGTAGGCTGGGAGTTGCCTCTGCAGGGGGCACGACCTGGTTGGATTAAAGTTGAAGTGTACTCCCTAAGCAGTTTCCTTGCCTGGTGGGAGCCCTTGTTGTGGTGTTTAGATTGATGGGAGTAGGGGAACCATCTCTTCCTAACGATGGACCTGTAAGATATTTAAAGTTTTTCGCGGTGCTTTTGACCTCTGTGAGTTTCCTGGACACCTGCGGTTCAGCCCTGACCTTCATGTGTTCATTAGAGGATCCCTAAATTGAGCCCGGTACCACGCCCAGCGCTTGGAAGATAACCATGTTCTGGACGAACAGTTGTGCTTGGCTGACCACCCACACGCTAAGGGTGCGTCCCAGCCAGACTCCGGGGTACCCATGTAAGGAGACTAGCTCAGGACACGCTGAACCCAAAGTCCAAGCCGGTCCCTAGGGAGGGAGCCTGGGAAGATTGGCGGTCTGGTGGAGATGCCTTGAGAGACTCATGGAAGCCGACAGCAGAGAATACTCAGAGGCATGAGTTTACAGCAAACGGTGCCAGCACTCCCCACGTGCCCACCACACACACACACACACACACACACACACACACACACACACACACACACACACACACACTGACTTCATTCGCCCTGCCAAGGCAAAGATCAATGCTTTTCTTTAGCGAATTCACCTACCCAACCTCAGCAAAAGATCTTAGCAAGGTGTGAGGTGGCAGGTGGCAGGTGTGGCTGTGGAGTTTAGAAGGTGACAAACGTGACAAATGTCTTTTCGTTGTAACAGCCCGAGTCTCCATTTGCTCAGTAGATTTTTCCATCACACCCGGGATGCAGCTCTGTGCCCTTTGCTTCCCTTTCTCTTGGGACTTTCTGCCCAGCTTAGGCTGGGGACTCTAACAAGCCCCTCTCTACAGGGTTATGTTTTGTTCTGTTTTTCGGTATAATTGTGATAAACAGAGTCACCACTCTGTGCTGCTGTGTGACAAACTACCAAGCAAAGAAACTGGAAGAGCAGACTTGAGTTGGCTTTCTGGTTTGCTTACAGAGAATGTCATTCATTGTTAGCTGAGAGCCCTTAGGTCAGAGGTTCTTTGCCTAGAATATTTAATATCAAGGCAGTGTTCCTGCCCAGCCAAGGAAGCCAAGATATGCCTGTTTGGTGAGCAAACCGAGGCTCTTACAAACAAGCCGCAGAGAATCAAAACTCTGGTAAATGGGCTGGGGAAAGTCATCGGTTTTTGTTTTTGTTTTGTTTTGTTTTGTTTTTAAAGCACTATTGACTTTTTTCTGTAATAGAACTCTCTTGGCTTCCATAAAGATCCTGTATTTGCTGATCTAAGCTGTGGCGAGCAGCTCTGAGCTTTCAGCCACTGTCTTGCCCCGGTTATTGTAAGGAAAGAAAAGCTGAACAACTGCCTCCCCTCGCCTTTGGTGACATCATTACAACTGAACAAATATTGCTTTAGGGAAATCGCGATGAAACTCCTCCTCCCCACCACCAGATTATAAACTTTTAGAATTTGTTTCTTGAGGGAAGCAGTTGCAATACTAACAGTGTGTACGCTATCACACAAGTCTGGAAATGAACTGTGCCCTGCAACAACAAACAGTAGATCGGAGCTATAGACAGGGAGGCAACAACCCAAGAGAAGCAAGTGCTTGTTCGAAGGTTTTTAAGTAATAAGGTTGATGAATGACTTTTCCTGCCATTTCCCACGAGATCCAGGGCTTCCAAGAGTCAACAGCAGGTGGTGGCACTGCCAGGTCACCTCACCTTTCCTCTTTGCTGTCTAGAAACACATGGTCCTGTCTTCCCAAACCATAGGCACTCAGGTTTAAACACAAGTTCTGTATAATGTGGGATGGGGAAACATCCACAGGGTCTTAGAGAGAAAGAGAGAGCCAAAGTTGGCCCGTTTAGCTTTAAATTGAAGCAAATCCTCCAACCAGGCAATAGAGGGGAAATCCTAAGCTCCCAAATGGACAGTGTGAGGATCCAGTTGAGAGTGTTGGCCTCACTGATTGATTTCCTGTGGCCTCAAAGGGTCCCGCTTGCTTTCCCGGGGAGAGGCAGGTCTTTCCCTTTTATGAGTTTGGCAAGTGTGTAGAAGGGGAGCAGAAACGTGGGCGCTCCCCTGCGGGGCTCTACCTCAGTAGCCCGGGGCAGGGGACCGTTCCACAACACAGTCACTTGTTTTCTACATAATGAAACATCCATGTGGAGGAGAGGGGGGGCTCAGGACCCCCTGGCCTCGTGGAGAAGAACAGAGAAAGTGTCCATGTGAAAGAAAGTCCCATAAGCCTGTGGGCCCCCATCGGAGGGCCTCGTCAGTCACACAGCGCAGAGCATCCCTGCTGTTAGAGAACATTGCTTAATGTCTCCCTCCCCTTCGCCTGAGGCTGTCAGCTGGTGTCATTTTTCCTGGGTCACTGATTTCCCCCCCCTCTGGAGATTCTAACATTAGCTCTCTTAATAATCCAAAAGCTGCACAGTGGCCTTTCCTCCTCTCTATGCTTGTGACTTGGGCTAATCATCCCCAACCCCGCTGGGGCCCAGGCTCCCAGATACCCTCTGAAGATTTTGAGCTTCCAGGCTGTGGTGGCCACTGAAAGGCTACCATCGCTTCATTAAAAATGAATCCCAGGACAGACAAGCTGGCTCAGGGAGTAAAGGCACATGCCACCAAACCTGACAACCTTAATTTGATATCTGGACCCTCACAGTTGAAGGAGAAGGCACACCTTTAATCCCAGCACACAGGCAAAGGCAGGCAGATCTCTGAGTTTGAGGCCAGCCTGCTCTACAGAGTGAGTCTACAGAGAAACCCTGTCTTAAAAACAAAAAACAAAGGAAAACCACTGACTACTCTTCCAGAGGACTTGGGCTCAGTTTCCAGCACATACATGTTCCAGGGCACCCAGCGTACTCTTCTAGTCTCCTCAACACTCAGACATGCACGTGGTGCATTGTACATACAAGCAGGCAAACACATATACACATAACGATTTTAAAAATATTTTTAAAACTCTTAAAATTTAAAAAAACAATACTTCTTTAAAGAAACAGTTTGAGAGGCTAGGTCTCTAAGATTAACATTTGTTCCCTGTCCTTGGCTTAAAGGCAACTGACTTCTCATCCTTCTGTGTCTGTCTGTGTCCTCATTCTCCTAAGGCCACCACTCAGACTGAGTCAGGGCTCACATGAATGCCTTTATCTTAGTTTAATCACCCATTTAAAAGCTATGCCTTCAAGTATACTCCCATTCTAATGTGAATCTAGGTGGCTCACAAATCCATCTGTAACACAGGTCATCTGCAACCCAACACATAGACCTGACTGGACGCGCCATATTCCACAGGCCAGAATTTCAGGATGTGATATAGTGGGTATTAGGTCCTGGAAAGGGGACAGGGCACACATAATTCTTCATTTTCAGGAAGCTAAATTTTCCTATTTTGCACCCGGACAAACAACGTGTAACCCTAGAAGTATATAGAATGATCTGGGGATCTAAATGCGTGGTGTTCAGCTGTATTCCAGGGCTTCTGATTGAAATGACCTGCAGACATCCAGGCACTGGGTTCTTCTAAGGTTTCTTAGGCAATCTCAGGGTTCAGTCAGTTGAGAAGCACTGTGCCAGTGCTCAGAGGACAGAGCCACCTATCCTGTTCACATTTCAGCCCATACAGAGCATGGCTGACTGGGGTCCTCTTCCCCATTCGCCCAAGATGCACCACCAGGGGACCCAGCCTGCTTTTCCTCAACTGTCATCACCTCCCAACACCTACGTGCACACACACATATGTACACAGACCCATGTCTGCATTCTATTATGCCTCAGTTATAGTGTCCTTTTACTTAGGAGTTATTGTCACTTAAAAAAATGTTATAGCGTGAAAAGCCAGCTCATGCCAGAAGGGAAGCAAACTGAATGTCTGAAGCTGTCTGACTCCTGTGGAAGAAGGGAGGAAGGACGAGGGTCTCAAACTGCTTGTCTGTTTCCGTGGAAAGCAGCTGAAAAAAATGCATCTGAAAAATGTCCCGCTGGCCCCTTCTGTGGTAAAGAGATGCCTCAGCTCGCAAGTGCACCATTATTGATGGCTATGGTCTCCCAGGTGCTGTATTGGAAAGGGCAGCCTAGCAGCAGAGTCCCAGGGAAGAGACAGCAAGAAGGAATGGAATTAATTGAGCTCAGTGTTATTTGATTCCAGCCCTGTAGCAACCCCTGGGTGAGTATTAGTCTCATTTACAGACAAGAACTTGGCCTTGAATAGGGCGACTAATCTGCCCCAAATGCCCCTCTGGGAGAACAAGAGCTGTCTCCAACACTGGGCTAGCCTAGGGGACTTGTCCTTTGATGGTGTCAAGGAACAGGACAACAAAAATGTGTCTACAATTTGCCTAGCCTTCCTAGGTGGTTTCTGGGGTGACCACCGCTGTCTCAGGTGTCTACTGAGGAGACACAGCTTCTCGTCACGGTAGCTGGGAAGAGGCTGGAGGTATGGGAGATACACATGATTGTTCTGGTCATTTCTCGGTATCTTCCAAGGAGTGATTAAGGACCCCCCAGGGACATCAAATGCTCCTTTCTACAAGGACATTTTGTCTAAGTATAAAGATTTCAGGCATTGCTCACCATACCTAACATAGCCTAAGTTCTATGCAAGTAGTTGTTTATATTGTTAGGAGAATGGTCACAAGGAAAAAGAATCTGTACCCATGCAAACAGGCACAAGTGTGTGTGTGTGGTTTTGAGAAAGAGTCTCATGTAGCTCAACTTGCCTCAAACTCTCTATATAGCTAGCTGAGGATGTCATTGAACTCCTTATGCTCTTATCTTTGCCTCCAGAGTGCCAGGATTACCAGCATACACTACCAGAATCAGCTTCAGGTGTGCATGCAGGTAACTGAAGGCCAGGCATGGTGGTGCACGCCGTCAGTCTTAGCTCTCAGTCAGGAGCAGAGGCAGGCAGACCTCTTTGAGTTTGAGGTCAGCCTGGTCTACAAAGGGAGTAGCGCCAGAGCTCCATTACAAGCAAGCAAACAAATTTTTGATCTGCGGTATGCTGAATCCTTCAGTATTTCGCATGCATATGGAGGGCAGGTCATATTTGCAGCTCCATCCTGAAAAAAAGACGTTTTTGTTTATAATTGCCATTTACATTGACAGTTGAACAGCGAATGATTTATAGATAAATATACATATATTAGAGGTATGTTCTCAGAATGTTTTGATTGATGGGTCATGATTTAAAATGTGGAGGTCACTGATGTTTCCTCCCACCCTGTCAGCTTAGTACTTTAGCATCCCTGAAGAGGCACCATCTGAAGGCTAACAAGACATCTGCCCTCTGACCCATAGCCCATCCCTTACTGCTTGCTTTGCCTGATTCTTCCCAGCTTTCCAGACTTGAGCCCAGGACTTGTCTGGTTTCACAACTCCATACACTTATCATTTGGGAGAAGAAATGGCTCAAGAAAGTAGGCAAAGGTTCTTTGAACTTTTATGAGAGGCTTTTACTGTTTGAATGCAGCTGGTGTCTTTGTGTCTTTTGGTAAGGAAGTCGTTTGCTTAGGAGCATAAATCATGGGGTTGCTAAGATTGTTAAGATTGTAACACTACAAGGAGATGCCCAGATAGAAGAGACTGGCCCAGCTGTCATCACTCAGAAGGGGAGCCAGTTGCCGGCCCCTAGGTGATTTAACATCTCCAGTTAAAATCTCACCTAGCACACGCATTGGTCTAGCACACCCAGGCAGTGGCCTCCTCACTTGGTTTCCCTCAGAACAAGTGAGCAGCACTGAGTTAAGATCACCCTTGGTTTATCAGACGAGAAGCAAATCAGAACCCTCTACTTTAGATGCTATTCCGTGAGTTTCACTCATTCACTCCTCATGGCTTTCACTTTCCTATGATGTTATGTAACATTGAGGGGTTTTAATCTAGGCAATTTTCTAATATCAAGGGAGGAAAATAATATAAGTAAATTCCAATTGGTTTAGAGCAATTCCTCCTTTGTAATGTCCATTGCTTATTTTACCGGAGCCTTACGTAGAGTCTTTCCCAACTCAGTCTCTCGCTTTCCTTCCTTTGTCTTCACACTGAAGAGTGGCATCTCAGTCACTGTCCTAGTGCTGAGAGGAGACACCATAGCCAAGGCAACTTACAGATGGAAGCATTTAATTGGGGGCTTGCTTACAGTTTCAGAGGGTTAGTCTATTCTCATCACAGTGGGGAGTGTGATGGCATGCAGTCATGTCTATGGTGCTGGAGAAGGAGCTGAGAGCTTTATGGGGGAGCGGGGAGAGACTGGCATGGGCCTTTAAAATCTCAAAGCCCACCCCACAGCGACATGCCTCCCTCACTAAGGCCGTACTTCCTAGTCCTTCTCAAATAGTTCATCAACTGGGGGCTAAACATGCAAATATGTAACTCTATGGGGGTCATTTTCATTCAATCTGCAAGCAGCATTCCTTCTCCCCTCATCCCCCCTCTCCTTCATCTTCGACAAAGTCTCACTAAATAGATCTATTGGCCTGGAACTCATTGTGCACACTAACCGTGGCCTCACAGAAATCTGCCTGCCTTGGTCTCTCAAGTACAGGAATAAAATTGTGTGCTACCATGCTGACTTGCATTATCTTTCTCTTAAGAGTGATGCTCCTTTGGGTATCTTTCCTCCTCCTGCTATCAAACCCAGGACTTCAAGCACGCCAGGCAGGTACCCTGTCAATGAGCTGCATCTCCAGTCCAGATAGCTTATCTTGTTCTTTGGTCTGAATCCATGCGGTCCTTTCTTGACCAACTTGAGGTCCTCCACTGACTACCAGCCTGAGTTACCCCCTCCTCCAGACGAGCCTCGGTCCCAAGGGCATTGTGGGAGAGGAAAAGGAACATTCTAAAGTCTCTCAGGCCGTCAGAAGCCAGGCCGGATCCACGGACACCAGGATGAGCTGCTCTTGTCCTGTCCGTGGTTTCAGTGGATTCGTGGACATGAGAATCACAAGCGAGGAGTCTGAAGGATAGATAATAGACTTTCCAGGTCATGTACTCTAAAACAATAATCAAAGCACAGAGCTAGGACCGAGTGTTTAATATTGTTCCCACACACCTGGCAGGCGACTGTGTACAGGTCTTACACTTTCATATGTGTCTGACTCACACTTTCGCCAACACCTGTGCCCTTAGAGGACTCAGGCCCCAACACTGAACTTTCTCTGCTTTAACAAGTTAGAAGTTGAAGTGGTGCTTGGGGCTACTAGTTTCACCTCAGCAGCCAAGTTTTCCAAATGCAGAACAATGTAAGTCCAGGCAACCAGGCAACCTTGAAATTCACAACTGGGGCCGCTGAATCCGCACCGTGTTTACGAATGGTCTGATTTCATGCGTGCCTTGGATGTCCCGTGAATACAAATAGACTCATTTGGGGTCAGAGGAACAGGAGGAAGAAATCGAAGAAAGATCTCCAAAACAAATCTTGAATTCGGATGAGTATAATGGAGTGTAATCCCGTTTCGAGTCTGTCAGCATTCCTTTGATGATTACAAATGAGTCTCTTCTCCCCGGCAATGTGGGGAATAATCTGGCTAAAATAACCCTTTTTGTCTGCAAAGGCCCAAGCGATGCTCACTCGTGACAGCTGTCCGAGTAGTGTTTCAGAGTCTAAAGAGCACTCACTATGCCACTGAGCCGCCTCCTTTCTTCCTCTCTACTTAGAAAACTTTTCATGTTTGGCCACTTCTAAAATTCTCAGGTTTGAAATCATAAATCATTATACTGTCCTAAGGGACAAGAGACCTGTCACTGAGTCCCCCACTCCTCCCCTCCCTTGCCTGCTGGACAGAAGACAGGTGGAAATGGGAGTGAATGATCTTATCTAGAAAGCCAATTTGTGCAGCCACTGAAGGATAGACTTTAAGAATGCAGACAAAGTGACAGCCCCTTCTCATTAGAAAAATATTTTAAAAACTGCAAGTTCAGGTTTCTTTTGGTCTCTTTGGTTGTGAAACACCTGGGACCGTCATTGGTAATTCTGCTTTCCATTTTCTGAGACTCAGATGACCAAACACCAAAGCATATGATCAGAATGACCCGTGGGTGGGTCAGCCTGGAGGCTGAAGCTCCTCCCCAGCCTTGGAAGGAGGAGATGCAGCCAGTTCCCTGGATCTTGTGGTTCCTCTGATCTGTTTTACCTCTTCCACTTCCAGGGTCAAGTTCAGAGGTCCTCCTATTCTGATTTCCCCTTTCCTTAAGTTGCCTGGCTCTTTGAGGGGGTTTAAATAAGAAATGTCTCCCATAGGCTCATTTATTTGAGCACCTGATCCTAGTGAGTGGTGCCCTTTGGGAGGTTTAGGAAATGTGGCCTTGCTAGAGGAAGTGTGTCCCTGCAGGTGGATTTGAGAGTTTGTGATCTTGCCTCACTTCAAGGTCCTGCTCCGCTTGTCGTGTGTGGTTGAAGGTGTGAGTCCTCAACATTTCCTGTTCCTGCTGGCAAGCCTGCCCGTTGCTGCCACGCCTCCCTGCTATAATGGACTCTTATCCTCTGGAACCATAAGCCAGAAGCAACTGTTTCTTCCATAAGTTTGTGCTTGTTTTACCACAGCAATTAGAAAAGTAACCAATTACCCCTTAAAAGCATAAACCAATCCCGTGCAGCCGAAGGACCCCTCGCCCAGTGCCTGCCTACCTAGGGGAAGTGTGGCTCTCTTGAAGGGTTAATGAAAAGCGGGATAATTTTGCATCTAGATAATGTTTGGCAATGTCTGGAGGCTACTTTACAGTTTTGAGGGGTGCTAACAGAACTGAGTCTGGTCATGGGAGGATGCCGCTAAGCATCTTCCAGTGCACAAGGCAGCTGTGGTGGCAAGGGGTCACCAGTCCCTGGTTGAGGCAGAGGAACCTGGAGTAGCCCAGCAGAGCCATCCCTGTCTCATTCCCACCCTGCTGGAACTTGAAGAAATGAAAACGCTTAATTTTTTCACGTTATACTTATTTCTGTGTGTGAACATGTGTGTAAACACATGTATGTGTTACACATGGGAAGGTCAGAGGACAGTGCATGGGAACTGGGATCATCCTACCATTTGGGTCCTGGGGACTGAACTCAAGTCATCAGACTTGGCTGCAGGTGCCTTTGCCTGCTAAGGATTTTGTCAGCACTTAGAACACTTGAACCAGGAATTCCAAGACACTGACAGCTCACGTCCTGAAGCCTGTGCCTTCTCAGACCAGGGCACTCTTCCGTTCCTCCAACCTGGGAGGGATGAAAGCCCCTCTGTTAAGGTGCTTCTCCACTCTGCACAGTGGTTTGTACTCGGTCCTTCCCACTCACTTCCTTTCCTCTAAGGGACTGGCTGTGTCTTTGGGCCCCTTTCCCTCCTCATTTCAAGCTCAGCCATTTGCCGCCAGCAGGAGCCAGTTACAAGGCTGCGCTGGGAAGACGGCCAGGCTTGAAGTCTCTGCTTGCTAGAAGCCTGAGCAAGGATGAGTTTGCAACACACCTCAGTTATCTTGAAACCGCAGTCAACAATGACCTGCAAGGCTTGGTTTGATCTGAGTATCAGAAGGGAAGGAGAACAGGAAGTCCTATACACCGAGTGAAGATCCCCTGTGGGCCACCACCCCACCCGCTGCTGCACACCCACACGCGGACAACCCCCAGCACGCACACACAAACACATTGCTTTAGGCAGCTGTGTCTTCCCTGTGCTGCACATCATGTACTTCCTAGGACACACGTGGAGCTCATGTGGCCTGGAGCTATGTGACACTGTGGGCCCACCCTGAGGAGAGGTGAGCTCACCACTACCTCCCACCTGGAGGCTGCAAGGTTTCAGGACGGTTCGCACTTCCAGACCATGCCCGCTCCTGTCACCCTTTTAATAGACAAGTCACAACGCTACGCAAAATATTTCCTTCTCTCGGACTCAGAAAATCTGCTATTGTTTCCAAGAGAGCGAGTAGGGGTACTGGCAGGAACGAGTAGGCAGTATTTGAACAGCTTTGTGACTCAGTCCATCTGAATTTCCAAGCGTTTTAAGAGCTTTGTCCAAAAAGGGAAAGAAAAAAAA
Organism: Ondatra zibethicus; assembly: GCA_004026605.1. Taxonomy (NCBI): domain Eukaryota; kingdom Metazoa; phylum Chordata; class Mammalia; order Rodentia; family Cricetidae; genus Ondatra; species Ondatra zibethicus. The sequence goes on along the minus strand of PVIU01001610.1, from coordinate 66,571 downwards.
AAAAAAGGTCTATTGTATGGTTCTTGGCACGGGAGAAAATAGCGAGCCTGTCAGAACCCTGTTTCAGATTTGATTTTCAAGTGGGTGATGTAAGAAGGCTGTCCAACAGTGAGGGCTTTGCTCATTTTCTCATTCCTGCCCGTTCAGGGGCCCTGGAACTTAGGTTTTCGGATCCAACACATGTTGACATTGAAGCGTCTTTTCTTGTTATTCCCTCTTAGTAAAAAACACATCCTGTCCTTAGGCAAAGATTAGGTTGCCTTTTAGATGAGTGTGGTTCACTGAAGAAAAAGAACACGTTTGAGTACTATTCAGTATGTATTTTGTATATTATACACAGTGTAGTTCCCTCTCAGCACCTCCCTCAGATCCCCAACTCTGAGGGTTCTCACGTTCCTGTAATGTGCCACAGGCTTAGCATGTAACCTCGGTACATCCTCCCGTGTGCACATATATCCTCCCACTTATTTCTAGATTACATGACAATATGGAACATTATGCAAATAGCTGACGTACTTAATTATTTAGGAGTTAATGGCAAGAAAATCGGTCTTAATATTCAGCACAGACGCTGCTTTCTCCCAATTGTTTTAAAAGCACGGTTGGTTGAGCCCATGGGTGTGGGATCCATGGTTACAGAGGCCGGCTGCACACAGTTTCAGAGCTGGGTCTTGTACACTGTTTCCCCCCTCAATGCTGTTTGAGAAGGCAGGCCCAGAGACTGTTCTGAGCTGCCCTGACACCCTGTAAACTCAATGCCTACTCCTGGGAATAGCTGTCCTAAATGTACTCTTTCTTCCCTTTCTTCCCTGAATTTGAATAGTGAATGGAGATTTTTTTCAACATAGACACATTTCATGAGTACATATGAGGCCTCCCTCCATTCTGTCTTTTGCTGCTGTTAACTGTTACATACAAAGAACAGAACATCACACTCAACCTCTGGGTCCTTCTGAGCCGTGAAGAACTGGTGACACTCGGGCTGGGGAATCTTGTCACAGTGTGACCAACAATCTGTCCTCTTGAGTTCTCTGTCTAGTACCACACATCCCTAGTAAAACAACTTGGATGTCCTTCTTTCTGGCTTCCAGAAAGTTTCTTACAGCCCTGAAGAAGGTTTTTGTTTTGTTTCTGTAATAGGAAATGTAACATGGTGCAATATGGAGAACCCATGATATAACATGATGTGGGAGGTCCTTCTGTATATGTGTTGCTTTTATTGGTTGATGAATAAAACTGTTTCGGCCAATGGTTTAGCAGAGTAAAGCCAGGCAGGAAACCTGAACAGAGATATGTAGAGAGAGTTGGCAGAGTCAGGGAGATGCCATGTAGCTGCCAAAGGAGATAGACGCCAGAACCTTACCAGTAGGCCACAGCCTCATGGTGATACACAGATTACTAGAAATGGGTTAATTTAAGATATAAGCACTAACTAGCAATATGCCTAAGCTATTGGCTACAACAGCTTTATTCATCAACCAATAAAAGCAACACATATACAGAAGGACATTCCATATCAATAACAATGATTACTCTGGACTGATTCTCATATAAAGCAAGACCATAGGCAAGATGAGTTTCTGGGAACACACACACACTCAACCCTCCTGGCCCAGGTCCTTTGCTGCAATACAGGCCTGACCAAAAGAAATACCCCAGTTCGTTACTGCCATGTGAGCAGATAAAGATGAGCGAGAAACCTGTATCTCTAGAAGATGTTCAGTGATGCTCTATGAGCAACCCAGCAGCCTTCCCCGGAACCTTGTGGAACTTTCTGGTGTGTGGCTTATTACTGCCAAAGAACCTGATGAAAGCCGAGTCTGTACCCACGTATTCTCTTTCTACGAGAAGGTAAATTATTAGGTAGGGCTTAGGCAGACTGAGGTCCTAATTGAGAGCTTTGCTTTAAAGAATGTTAAGTGTTTGTGAGGTTGGAGTGAGATTGCAGTGCAGAAGGCAGGTTGCACATTAGAATAATTGTCATTATTATTATTATTCAGGCAAGTGGTGAGAAATGAGCACTGTCTGACACTATCTGCATTTCAGTGGGCTGAGAGCAAGAGTGAATTTGCCGTAGTTAGAGAGGGGAACCACAGGGGAATGCCACAGAACAGTCATCACCAACTAACTCCTTTATTAAAGTTGGACCTTAATCAAACTATCACTAAGGAAGTCACACATGAGAATGGAGCTCATCGACAGAGATACACTGCAACCTGCATATGGAAAATTAAATGTTATAACAGCCACTTTTTAGGGAAAGCAAAATGAGAAGGTAAAGTGAACATCCATAGTAAATGTCATTTAACTCAGTATACATAAGATATCATCATTTCAATATGAATCATGCACCTGTTCATGTAGCATGCCTGTTCATGGGGCTCATAAGTGGAGGTCAGAAAGTAACCTCAATGGTAGTCCTTGCTGCCCACAAGGGTCTCTCTAGCTGTTTGTGGCTCTGTACACCAGGCTAGTTGGTCCAAGAGCTTCCAGGAATTCTTGTATCTCTACTATAGGAGCACTCACCACAGGACCCCGGGGTTACCCTATACTATAGGACTGCTCACCACAGGACCCCAATATACTATAGGAGTGCTTCGTCATAGGACCCCGGGGTTACCCTATACTATAGGACTGCTCACCACAGGACCCCAATATACTATAGGAGTGCTTCGTCACAGGACCCCGGGGTTACCCTATACTATAGGACCGCTCGCCACAGGACTACAGGGTTACCCTATACTATAGGACCACTCACCACAGGACCCCAGGGTTACCCTATACTATAGGACCACTCACCACAGGACCCCGGGGTTACCCTATACTATAGGACTGCTCACCACAGGACTGCAAGGTTACCCTATACTATAGGACTGCTCACCACAGGACCCCAATATACTATAGGAGTGCTTCGTCACAGGACCCCGGGGTTACCCTATACTATAGGACCGCTCACCACAGGACCGCGAGGTTACCCTATACTATAGGACCACTCACCACAGGACCCCAGGGTTACCCTATACTATAGGAGCGCTCACCATATGACCATTTTCAGGCATGTGCTACCACTCTGGATTTTTACATGACTTCTGGGGATCCAAACTGTAGTCTTCATACTTTTCCAGCATTGAGCCATCTCCATGGCCCCAGTTCTCACATCTCTTTAGTCTTATCTTAAGCAAGAATAGTCTTATCGTTCAACACCCTGGCATTTGCCACTGTCCCCTAGAGTCCTGTGTGCTGGCAGCTGTTGATTCACCTATTGCCCTGAGGGAATAGTATTTGATCAGGGCTGGGAACAGATGTCTTGTAGGTCCAAGAAGCATCTCCAGCCATGTTCCCTTTGATGAACCGATTCTCACTTAGACTGGAACAGTCTTGATTTAGAACAGGCAAACATTAAAGAAGATAAGACATGAAGAAAGTTCCAGAACCTGAGGCTTTTGAGCTGCAGGAAAGGGGACAAAGGAGTCAGTCTTTGATTTTCTGTGGCTCCACTGAGGGCTGTACTGTACCCACAGAGTTCACTGCTTATTTTAATTAATTCATTTATTACTTAAGTTAGTCCTTAGGCATGTGTTCATATGTGGCAGCCACGGGTCAACTTTGAGCACTGCTGCTCAGAAGACGGCCACCTTGTTTTTAGAGACAGTTTCTTTAGCTGGGACCAGTTTGGCTTCAGGATGCCTTGTCACAGAGCTGTCTGCCTCTGCCTCCCCAGTGATGGATGGAACTGTACCCCAGGCCACCTGCCTGGAGTCTCCCCCAGTGTTTTGTGTGGGTTCTGGAGAAAAAACTTATGTCCTCAGGCTTGAGTGGCAAGCCCTCCCCCATCAGCCAGCCCCCGAACTGCTCACTTTAAATGTCTTCAGTACCCCATTAGAACACAGCAGCTCCCTCTTCCTAAGTTCTGGTTTACCTCACAGCCCCACCCGCCTTATCCTCTGGGAATGGTGGCTTCCAGTTTAACCCCAGGGAAGATTTCTGTTAAGGTGATGTCCAACTGGGCACGTCTGGTAAGTTGGCTTGTTACCACCTATTGCTCAGCCCCAGGTCAAATACAAGTTCCGAGAGCCCTTGAACTTGTCAACAGGAGATGAAGAAGATCACCCGCACAATTTAAACTGACTTTGATTAGTAACTGATCAAACTTGGCTTTCCTTCTCTGTGAAGCCACGTGTTGGCACAGTCTGACGGGGGTGTTGTTCAGTTCTGCACACTTGGCATCTCAGGTCTCCTGCTGGCCCCTGAGAGGCAGTGGAGCACAGGCCGTGAGAAATTTCCTTCTCTATGTGTTGCTGTGGTTGTCTTTAGCGGCTTATCGGAATGTGTTGTTCGCTTTCTTTGCTCCCTCTTCTTACTTCGCCTGTTTACTTTCCTGGGAGAAGCACTGGTTGTTGTGGAGATTGTGACCACAACACAGGTTCCGGCTCCTAGCCTCGGGCTTTCCCACACACCTGTGAAGAAAGCAACTGAGCAATGGGGGTAGCAACAAAGATGAACCTTTCCACAGAGCTGAGGCAGGCAGGGTGACTGTTAGGCATTGAATTGTGTCTCTACAAAGAGCCATGGGCTCCTAAGCCTCAGGACAGCAGAATGCAGCCTTATTTGGAAATGGAGCCTTGGAGAAGGTGACCAAGTAAGCATGAGGCCATTGGGGTGGGCCTTCCTCCTTGACTGATCCCTCATACAAGGGAGACTTGGACATAGACACACGTGCACATGGGGAAGACACCGTGGGAAGTTTGGAATTATACTACCGAGGAACCAAGGACCTTCCAGAAGGTGGAGCCCCAGAACATCCAGAACCAACCCTTCCCTAGAGCCCTCAAAAGAAGCGAGGCCCAAAACACGATCTTGGACTTCTGGTCTTTAGAAGGGAGAGAGAATTGGTTCCTAATGTTCTAAGCCACCCTGTTTCTGGTACCTATTTACAGCAGCTAAAGGGATTTAATACTGCAGAGGTCTGACCACTTCACACATAGCTGCTCATTTGATCTCCCTGGCCCGCTAAGATACATGCTGACTTTATTTGATAACTGACATCTGGAAGTTTGACCAATTTGTTTGAGGTCGCATGAGCTAATAAAGCCACACTCTGGTCAGCTCGGTGGTGTCCCTTTCCTGCCTCTGCTGTCACCTTACTCCTTCACATTCCTCCTGTCACCCCTGCCCCCACACTTCCTTCTTTCTTGTCCTGTCTCTTACACATTTGCCTTCATAAGCGTCCCCAGCCGCGTCCTCACAGTCGCTATTGCCCATGGCTCAGCCATCACTAACATACTGGTGACCTGTGAGCTCCTACTTCATCAGCTGTCTCAGAGCTTGTAATCTTGGACCCCATGAACATCCTAGGCTCAGCCTAGGTAGGAAAGAACAGGACAGAGCTTGATCCTTGTGTACCGGCTTTCCCAGTAAATGACAACACCAGCTTAAACCAGCAGCCATTCTGCCGAAGCCTTTACTCTCTCTTATGCCCAAGTCCCCTCCATCCCCTCCTGATTCTAGGGCTAGATTGCCATCTTTACACTCATGATCAGCTGTGTAATTTGTAGGACACAATGCAAAATCAAAACGTAACCTCCACGTTCCTAAACCAAAGAAAATAAACTATTTTTATTTTATTTTGTCTTTTATAAATACTTTTATAATTTACACACACCACACACATGCACACACACAGAGTTTCACTATGTAGACCAGGCTGGCCTTGAACCTACAGAAATTCACCCTCCTCATCCTGGAGCTTGCCAAGTAGGCTAGGCTGGCTGGGCAGAGAGCCCCAGGGATGCGCCTGCCTCTGGCTCCCCAGTGCTGGGAATACAGGTGCACACTGCCATGCCTAGTTTCTTTATGTGGATTCTGGGGCTCACACCCAAGCACCCATGTTTGTGAGACAAGCACTTTACCCACCAGGCTAGCTCTCCAGTCTTCCAGGAAGTTTCTCTTCTGCTTGATTGACTGGTGTATGGCTTCTACTCCGCCTTCCCTCTCTCTTCCTCTGCTGAACATCGGAGGTAACTCTGAGCGAGCCATTAAAACAACCATTCTAAGGGCAGTGAGAGGTGATTGGTGATTTCTATTCAGAAATCCTGCTCCTGGGCCTAAGTGAGAAGCCTTTTCAGCTTGGGAGGAGGCTGGGCCAGAAGCCAGAATTCATCCGAAGCCTCATCTGAAGGAGGCTTCTTGAACCCAAAGGCTCTGTCGGTCACACCATTCTTGTTTTGCTGCTATGAAGGCAGTGTCGCCTTGTTGACATCATTTGGGATGTCAAAGCTTTCACCTCTCTTCCTCTATCCAGAAAACCCCTGGGAAGAGTTCAGTGAGTGGGCAAGTTTACAGATGCCAAATCCACAAACGTGGTGCTCACTTGGATATACGTTAGCAAACAGGATCTGGTGTGCTGTGTATGCAGCCTGAATGTGCCCAGGAACCAAGACTGGAAAACAAATTCCCCGGCTGGTGGTGGACAGAGCAGACATAGTGAGGGCAGAGGTGTTGGTCACTCAGTTTTGTGACTGTTGTCACAAAATGAGGCAACAGGTGGAGAACAGTAAGCATAGATGAGGGCGGGCAGGGGACTTGGGCTCCCAGCAAGATGAAGGAAGTGCAGGGTTCCAGGGCCACTCCCTGCCCTAGGAGGAGGTGAAAGCAAGCTCTGGTGTGTGTGCCAGGGAATCAATTAAGGGTGAATACAGAGCTCGAGGCCAGCCCGGCCTAATTACTGTGTCGGCGCCCGTATTTCTTTTCATCTGCTGACTACCAATCCAGCCTCCCCGTGTCTATGAAATACAAGGGCGGGGGGGAGCGGGGGGGAGTGGGGGGAAGGCGGTAGGTTACCCAGGTTCTTAGGTGAAACCAAAGAACTGAAGGCTGGATGGTCTGCCCAGACCCTCCATTGAGCCCAGCTGGTGGCTGTGCCAGACACAGCCAGCCATCTAAACTGGACTGAGGTCCCATCGTTCGGATGACACTGCTTAGATCAGATTCAAGCCTTAGGAACCCGAGGACGGTGGTTTTGTGATCTGTTTAGGAACATGACAAGTCTGGTCAGGAGTACCACTGCCCACCTTTTATCTTCCCTCGTCCTTTCACTTTTATCTTCCAAATAGCTCTTCGAGGTTATTAAGGCTACTGTCTAAACGTCATTGCCCACAAAGTGCAAAAAGAAAAAAACAAACACTTTCATTTATGTGAGAAGTGAGATTACTATATAATTTTCCAATTAACTGAATGAAGCACAAAGTGCATGCCCTTAAGTCTTATTTTCTGCCTTGATCATCTTGCCCATCCTGAGGGTGGGCAGAAGGGAGAAGAGGCATCAGGACTGAGAGCTGTTTAGGGGGTGGGAGGGGAGACTGCACCTTCCTGCCCCCACTTCTGGGTATTAGGCCCTGTGGACCTTGCTGATTGGTCCGTGACCCTGAGCATAGTTTCTGAGAGCCTTTTGTTGAACACAGGGAGAGCAAGGCAGATTTGGCCAGTTCCAAGCAGAAAATGATCAAGGGTAGATTTCATATCTGAGTTTTTAAGTGCTGGTAAAAGTTGCATTAAGTTATCAAGTGCACTGCAAACCTGGCTTTCTCGCCAAGTGGCTCTGTAGTTTGGGGATTACTCTGCATCCCGAAGAAAAGAAAAAGTGTTTTGTTTAGATGCTGGGGGGAACGTGGGGGATTGATCCAGTTTCTTTTAAACTAATCTAACCCATATGGTGCTCACTGAATAACTTTCTGGGGTTGGTACCTGGTCACAAAACAAAGTGTTCATTTTACAGGGACTGAAGCCTTTGGTTGGAGCAGCACAGAGGGTCTCCTAGCAGACCTGTTTGGAATCAAATAGTGAGTGTAATCTAAAGATGATCACAGAGCACATGCAGAGTAATTGTTTGGGGCAATAATTTAATTGATTGATTCATATCCTCTTCCTCTGCTACTCATAGCTTTTCCTCTATAGTCATGGCTCCTGCATCTGTGGATTCAACTAGCACCAGGTTGAAGGGACCAAAACCAAAACCAAAACAAAACAACAGCACACCCGCGCACATACTGAGCATGTACTTTTTGGTTCAGCACCTCCTAAATAATGCAGTATGAAAACCACATATAAAGTATTTTGTTATGTGCTATAGTTGGTGACCCAAGTGATCAAGAGATGGATTCACATATATGCTGGCACACTGCATGGCTTACACGAAGATATTACATGCTTTTGTTTGTTGGTTTGGTTTTGGAGACAGGGTTTTGCTATGCACTTCTAACTCATTGGCTTTAAACTCACCCAGAGGCCCTGGGCAGTCTTCCCATCTTTCTGTGGTTTCCTGCGGTTTTGTATAAGGAACCTGAGGTCTGAGGACTTTGGTATCTACAGGCCTTTCGGGAACCATGCTCCTGTGTATAGCACACATACGTGCAGCATGTTGTAGAGAAAATCTGCAAGTACTCACGTGAGGGCTCATGAGGACTCACCGCCTGCTGCTCACTCAATTTTGGCTCTGCTTGTCTTCCTCACCTGCTCTCAGACAGACAGACAGACAGACAGACAGACACACACACACACACACACACACACACACACACACACACACACTTCTAGGTACTAGAGACACAGCCATAGATAAAAACAAAGCAGTTTAAAGGGAAAAACTGGCCAAATATCTCCAGTAGTACTTATGGCAGAGTTGGGGTGGTGGCTAACACTGACCATATACAGTAATAATTATGGCAGAGTTGGGGTGGTACCAATATAAGCATCTAAACTCCACACAGATGAACACAGTCATATTTTGTACAGTGACATCTGCCAGCAATGGCCTGCAGATGTGACAGTGGTCCTGTAACATAGCTAGGTGTGTATTAGTATACTCTATGATGTTTGTATCACTCCAGAATTACCAAATGACATTGTTCTCAGGATGTATTCCTACATTTGGAGAGGGTTTACTTAAAAATGTTTATAGATTGTGTATATGTGGATGGTACGGTGGGTACGTGTACATCTGGTGCAGGATCCTGAGGAGTTCAAAGAGGGTATCAGAGCCTCGAGAGCTGGAATCACAGCTTTTGAGCCACCCTACACAGGAGCTGAAAACTGAACTCGAATCCTCTACATGAGCAGTGCATGCTCGTAACAGATGAGCCTTCTCTCTAGTCTGTGCACATTTTAGAGTAATGCCTGTAGACGGAGGCTGCTCACTTGTTTCCCAGATGCCCAGACACAAATAATCACACAGAAACTATATTATAACCCATTCCTATTATCTTGTATTTTACCACGAGGCTTGTGGTTTACAGGTAAGGTTCCAGGTGTCTGTCTCCTTCGGCAGCTACATGGTGTCTCCTCGACTCCGCCTACTCTCTCTCTCCATCTCTGTTTGGATTTTCTGTCTGTAACTTAAGCCATTGGCCAAAAGCAGCTTCTTTATTAACCAATGGCAATAGAACATATTCACAGCATGAAGAGGGGACTCCCACATCACATGCATAATTGTGTGTGTGGATATCCACGAAGAAAACATCTACTTTAGCCATATGTGACTATATAGGGAGAAGTATAGGACTCAATAAGTCAGTGTACAGAGAGGTACGAGAAGAAAAGGACGGAAGAACGAGAACTCCAGGTCTGGGGAACAGTGCGAAGGGCTCCAGCTGGGAAGCCGGCATGTGGCGGGGTGTGCCCCCCCCAACAATGTGAAACACTGTAGCTTAAGGCAGAAAAGGAACAGAACCAAGAGTGCCCATCACATGGAAGCCCATAATTGTTAGGATTATTTTTTCCATATTGAGACATTTGGGAATACTTGAATATTGAGTGCTATTGAACAGCATATGGGGAAAGTTTATATTTTATGCCTTTGGCAATAGGATTGTTTGGCTTTAAGACAGCCAAGCAGTTTTACTGTCAAGGGGAATAGTTGTTGTGTTGATGAATGATGCCTGGGAACTGGACATCAGGCATTTGAAAAGCTAATCCCTCCCCTCTCTGTATGTATGTGTGTCTGTTTCTCTGTCTGTCTGTCTCTCTTTCTCTCTCTGGTGTATGTGTCTCTCTAGCTCTCTCTCGTATGTGCATGTGTTTGTGTATGTCTTTCTCTGTGTGTGTACATGTGTGCGTGCCTTCTCAGCAGCCTAGAACTGGAGTCAAGTGAATCATGACATCATTCTCTTGTGACGCTGAGCCTCTCCTCATCTCCTCTTTCCCAAGTTGCTATAGTCCTGAGTTCACACTAAGCCTGAAAGCAGCACATTTGGGGTGTTGGCTGCTCTTGCTCTCTTTAGGCAAATCTCCTTTTTGTTTTCCTGTCTTTATCTTACTTGCTAATTTTTTTAATACTGTAACCAAAACACCTCAAGGTGGGTAACCTTATACAGGAAAAAAGTTTCAGATGGCTCATAGTTCCTGCTCAAGGTCAAGGGTCAACACCTGGTGCTGCTCTCCTTGCGGGAGGAACCTTGAGGCATCACAGGGCGCCCCATGAGCAGGTGTAGCTGCAGCCTCACCAGCTGCTCATGGAGCCTCCAGCATTTAATTGTGGGGCCGCTGTTCTGATGGCACCACCCAGCCTTAGCTGCCAGCCTCTGAACACTGTAGTCTGATTAAGTGTCTAACCTCTTAATCCCTCCAGATAATAGCTAAATTTCCACCTGAGCCCATGGGGGACACACAGAAACCCTGTGCAAACCATAGCCCTCGAGTTCTCCGCAGGGAATGAACTGCATGTCCTCCATTGCTCTATCTGATTCTCTGCTCAGCTTTCTTACAGCCTGCACACAACTGTGAAGGGAGGGAGCATAAGCCTCCCATTATACAGAGGAGGGAGGGTCGTGGCAGCAGTCGTGAATGGTCTTCCAATAAGAGCTGAAGGGGGAAGGTTCTAGATGGGGGAAGGCTCGCTGGCCCCTCCCTGGTACCTTTTAGTCATGACTGGGACTCTCCAGAGTGTCACCCGAGGCCGCCCTCAGTGCCCGTCCCTCCCCACACTCATCAGTCTGTGTTCTCTTCGCGCTCCACCGGAGGCTACAGTTCTCCAGCTTTGCTCAGACTATGGTCAGGGCAGATGCACAGTGAGTATTGTAGCGGGAGGCTAACCCATGCGGCCTCAGGATCTCCTCTGTCCTTCGTAATTTACCTCACCTCACTTAAAGCTTCCCAGCAGTAAGAGCTTGGTTGCTGTTCTTGTTGGTTTTGTTTTCTGATGGGATCTTGCTGGCTGGCCCTGGGTGGCCTGCCTGGGACTCACTGCAAATATCTGGCTTGCCTCAAACTTGCAGAGCCCCTCCCATGCATGCACCCCACATGCAGGGGCTACAGGTATGAGGCCCATTACCCAGTTGCAAGTTGTTGGGTTTTTTTAAGGATCTATTTTTATTTTTCACACATGTATATGTGGTTGTCTTTCTGTGTGTAGGCACATGTGGGTATCTGGGGTGGCAGAAGAGGGAGTGGGATCTCTTGGAACTTGAGTTACAAAAGGTTATGGTCTGACCAGTGTGGGTGCTGGGAGCCAAGCTTGGAGCCTCTACAAGAGCAGCCAGTGCCTTTTAACCAGCGAGCCATCCCTCCAGTGCCCTGTTGCAAGTTCTTAATTCAAAGAAATGGTTTCCGCGGTGAGGTTTGGAGAGCCGGTGGAACGGGATCAAGAACACCATCACAAAACGAAACAGTGAGGCAGTTTTTGTGACTTTTCAAAGTCTCATCAACTTTTTACCTAATGTAAGCAACAGCTGTAAGGGTTCCGGGTTGTTACTGCAGAGTCGGCTAGCTGCTGAGACCAAGAACTCCCAACTCTTTGTGGCAGAACAGAACAGAGGCGTAGTTCCTGCTGGGGCCATTGTCCTGTGAGATTGGAAAATCAAGGAAGCTTTGCTCCATGTAATCGCTTAAAGATCCAGGCTACTTCCCTCCTGGGACAGCCCTGTCTTCTGAAGTCCCAGTCTGCTCATGGTCCATGTAGGATAGCAAGTAGGAGAGCAGAAACAGGGCATCCCACAGAGGCAGGTTTCAGAGACCAGCTTTACAAGTGGCAAACATCACCTTTGCCCTGTTTCCATTGCCCAGAACGTCCACTGGCCAGTTCTATGGCAGCCCCCACCCTCAGAAACCACTAGAAACAAGGTGAACTTCCCCCTGCAGAAAGCACCTTTGGCCTAAGTTCTCTTCTTCTCTGATGTGCTTTGGGACCAGGGTCACTACTATTAACACCGTTAGCCTTCTATGGTTCCCCCTCTGGTATCTAAGAAACACACGGACAGATCTGGTGTTCTTTATCCTTAGGTCCTTCCTTCTAAAGAGCTCAGAGATGGTTTCCTAATGGCTTCAAGGATACTAGGCAAGTACTCTGCTTACCCACACTGAGCCCTAGCATCCCTGTCTTCCTTTGGTTTGGGTGGTGCTGGGGCTTGAACCCAAGGCTCTGAGTATGCTGAGAAAGCAAAATTCTACCTTTAAGTAGATGTTCCTAGCCAAAGCCCGCACCCCAAGTTCACTTTTTTGGTCTTGCTGCTCTTGGCATGTAGGTGGCTCGTAGCCTGCGGAGGGGCCTCCCAACACTTGTAAGAGCGCCAACTCAGGGCTCTAAACACACTCAACAAACATGAAAGAAAAACTACCTTTTTCTGGAAACAAACTTCAACCATGTAGAGATACCTCTGGAGTGTGGGAACAGAAGGGCGTGGTCCCTTATCAGAAGCATTCAGCGGAGGAGGGTGCCGCTTCAATTGTTTTCCTCAAGAGAGGAGATGAAAGCCTGGACGGAACAATTGAATTCCATTCTCTTTCCAGAACGGTTGTGAAATCGTCCTCTGGTGATTTGGGGACTTCAGCACCTGGATGTGGGGCCGATGACAGGTGGATTTTGCACAGATAGTGACTCAGGCAGCCTTAGTCCACAGAAAACTTGGAGAGCCTCTGGCTTCCAAAGAGAAAGAGGGAAGAGAAATCGATAGCTTGATTGGCCTCTTCTAAACATGCGTGCGATGCTCACTTATAATCGTTAACTTGACACAGTCTAGAGTCTCGTGGTGTCCTCATTAGGGTTTCTACTGCTGCAAGGAAAACACCATGACCAAAAGCAAGCTGGGGAGGAAAGCGTTTACTTGGCTTACACTTCCACATTATAGTCCATCACTGAAGGAAGGCAGGCCAGGAACTCAAACAGGTCTGGAACCTGGAGCAGGAGCTGATGCAGAGGACGAGGAACGCTGCTTACTGGCTTGCTCAGTCTGCGTTTTTACACATCATAGGACCACCAGTCCTGGGACGGCATTATTCACAACATGCCGGTCCCTCCCCCATCAATCACTAATTAAGAAATGTCCTACATCTGGATCTTATGGAGGCGTTTTCTCAACTGAGGCTCCCTCCTTTCAGATGACTCTGGTTTGCATCAAGTTGACATCAAACTAGCCAGTAGACCTGGGAAGAGAGTCTTAATGAGGGATTGTCTGGTCAGGTTCGCCTGTGAGGATGTGCGAGGTTTGTCTTGATGATGTTAACTGATGTAGGAAGATCCAGGCTGAGAGTGGGGGTACCATTCTCTGCTTTTAGGCCCTGGACTAGAGAGGAGTAGAGAAAAGTCTCTGAGTGCTTAAGCATTCTTTTTTTAAAATATTTATTTATTTATTATGCATACAATATTCTGTTTACATGTATGCCTGCAAGTCAGAAGAGGGCACCAGACCTCATTACAGATGGTTGTGATCCACCATGTGGTTGCTGGGAATTGAACTCAGGACCTTTGGGAGAGCAGGCAATGCTCTTAACCACTGAGCCATCTCTCCAGCCCCTTAAGCATCCTTTACTCAGACTGTGGGTATCACGTGACCCGTGGCTTCAAGTTCCTGCTGTCTCAGCATCTCTGCGGTCATTGTTTGGCATTGCCAGACAAAAACCAGTCCCTTCCTGGACCCTCTCCTTACACACACGCATGTGTGCGCACACACACACACATGCGCACGCACATGCACGCGCACACACACGCGTACACACACTAATATACTTAATGTAAGTACATGCATCCATGTGCACATGTATGGATGTGCACACACACAGGAATAGTGTATTTAGTCTGAGTCTTTAGATACCTTGTGCAGCTGGCAGGTCTGTGTGCCTGCTCTAATCAGGAGTCTCACTGCCCGTGGCACACCTAGGTCGGAGGAGTTCTGCACAGAAGCACTAAGCTAACCCTTGGTTTTGCCCATGATGTCCCAAGCTTTGTCTGTGAAACCTCCCTCTCCCATACCTAACACCTGTTACTCTCGTGGGTCACTTGTGTTTTTCTAGAAATCAGCCATTTTTAGGATTCTGCTCTCCGGTCACTGCGCTGTCTCTATACAAGCCAGTTTCCCCGTCAGTGTGAAGAGGGTGCTCTCAAGAATGACTGTCAGTAATGAAGACTTGACTTCTTCCAAACTTTACTCAAAACGTTTTCCCACATTTATTGCTTTGTGGGAAAGGTGCACACAAGCACTGTGGCATTTATGTGGGCATCAGAGAGCAGCTTGCAAGAGGTGGTTCTCTTCACCACGTGGGCTCTGGGCATGGAACTCAGGTCATTAGGTGTTGGGGCAGGTGTCTTTATCAGCTGAGCCATCTTGCCTCCCTTCTTTGTATCTTCCCAAAGATGGAAGTCAACTCCCAGCTCCCACCGCTCCTTAGAGACCCATTCTTCGGCAAACTCCTCATCTTTATTTATAAAAGGAAAACATAAAAACGCATTATCTGGTCTCCTCTGAGATCTTCCCAGGCCCAGCCTTTTAGGTGCTCCTTTGAAGAAGATTCTGGCTGAGGAAGCTGCTGGAGTTCTGGTAATTTAGTGTGGCCATTTGCCAGGAAGAGAATCTGGGCAATAAACATCAGATGTGCTCAGGCACCAGGGCTGACAGAAAGGTCTGTACCCACTGCCCTAACTAGCCCTCACCCACCAGTTTAACCAGCACAATGCCTCAGCCAACACTGTACTTTAAAGACAGATATTTTAAGAAGAATATGCACTTCTACTTACTTATGCTGGGCATTGTGGCTCATACCTGGAAACCCAAAATTTGGGTAGCTGAGGCAGGAGAATTGCCATGAGTTTGAGGCCAGTTGGGAAACATGGTAAATTATGGGGCAGGCTCCTGGGATGCAGTGTAAGCAAATTTTATGTCACAACATAGAATAAAATAACCAAAATGAACAAGCTGTGGTGGCATCCCTCTGTGATCTCAGCATTTGGATCAGGAATTCAACACCAGTCTCAACTAAACAGCAAGATGAAGACCATCCTGGGCTACTTGAGACATTGTCTCAAGAACCAAAACCAAACAGCTCACTTCAGTGTTATCCTGAGATGGTAAACAGGGTTAGATTGTAAGATTCCTGCCTGAGACCATGAGGCTATAAAGCATTTGACTCATCCATTACGGTCCAGAGAGAATTCATAACCAAAGGCAGCAGTGGCAGCTCTCTCCTGAAAAAATGCTGTCCTTTGAAGCAGCCGAGAAAGCAAGACGTGGGGGAGCTAAGCGCAGTGGCTGCACAGCACACTGGAAAGAGTGGGTTCCCCCCACCCCAGAGAAGCGGATGCACTCAGGGACAACCTTGGCAGCAGGCCGCTCCATGCCTCTTTCTTTTGAGGTGCACTTGATCCAGAGGGGCTCCCCACTTATAGCACAGAAACTTCTCCACCTTTAGTTTCTCTTCTTTGACTGCCCTGTTTTCTTTTTCTGTTATTATTACATGTCTTCTCTCTCTCTCTCTCTCTCTCTCTCTCTCTCTCTCTCTCTCTCTCTCAGTGCGTGCATGCGTGTGTGTGTGTGGGGGGGTGTGCCTGTGTGGGTGCATTCTTGCTATGGCATTTGTTGTGGCGGTCAGAGGACAAGCTGTAGAATTGGTTTTCTCCTTCTGCCATGTGGGTCCCAGGGATTGAACTCAGATTGTCAGGCTTGGTGGCAAGCACCTTTACACCCTGAGCCATCTTGCCCCCTCTGCGACATTTCAGTGCTCAGTCCTCAAAGGATTTCTGGCTCACAGTTGTGATTGCCCTCTGAGCTTATGACCCTTCTTGGCAGGATCCCAATTCCCCTGGATTTTATCCCTCTCCCACACTCATTTCCTTTGCTGTATTTACACTGGGACTCAGGAGCCCTCATTTCAAGCAGTCTCTTGTCAATATTCACTTTCAAATCTGTTGGCCACAGCTCAAGTAAGAAATACAATTTGCACATGATCTAGAACTCATTTGATATATATTGATATATACAAATGCATGCGTGCACAGGCTTCTCCTGACTTTAGTCCAAGCACAGTTATTTTTAAAATCTTTCCTTAAAAACAGTTCTTGAATTTAGAATTCTGTGTCTCTCATGGGCACCAGGTCATTCCATCAGTCACTTGCAGAAACCAAATTGCTGCAAACTTAGTGTCTCAAAACAGCACAGACGGCTTTCAAGGATACCTCAGTCAGTGTGGTTTTTGAAGGTAATCAGCCCCCATAAGCACAATGGGGGTGACATTATCAGGAGGTGTGATTTTGTTGGAGTAGGCGTGGCCTTATTAGAAGAAGTAAAATTCCTCCACTGTGATAACTTTAAGGTCTCATATATGCTCAAGTCACTCCCAGTGACTTGACTTCCTGCTGCTTTCAAGGCAAGATACAGGACTCTCAGCTCCTTCTCCAGCACACGTCTGCCTGCAGGCTACCATGTCACACCATGGTGATAATGGACTAAACCTCTGAAACTGTAAGTTATCCTATTAAACGCTTTCCTTTATAAGAGTTGCCATGGTCATGGTGTCTCTCCACAACAATAGAAACCCTAACTAAGACAGCCAGTAAAGTGCATGCTTGATTCTCAGAACCCATATGAAAAAATGCTGAGCAGGCATGGTAGAGCCCCTTGTAATTCCAGCAGCGGAGAGGTGGAGGCAGGCAGATCGTCTGGTCATCTAACTAGGCTAGCCCTCTTGGAAAGTTCTGGGACAATGAGGGACCTTTTCTCAGTGACAAAGGTGGACAGCACCCAAAAGGAGACAGAGATTTCTTTCTGGCCCCCATGTACATGTGAGCACATATGCATGCACTCACACATGTGCTTGTGCACACGTATGCACACACAGAGAACAGATACACACAGTATTCTGGTCTGTTCAGCAGGCAGTTTGTACTTGTGTTTTTCCTCATTGCTGTAGCCAATGACCTGAGCAAGAACAACTCAAGGAAGAAGCATTTATCTGGGCTCATGGTTTGAAGGTAGAGTTTGTCATGGCCACAGGAGGATGACAGAGATGTTCACACTGTATCCAGGGTGACAGAGATGTTCACACTGTATCCAGGGTGACAGAGATGTTCACACTGTAACCAGGGTGACAGAGATGTTCACATTGTATCTAGTCAGGAGGCAAAGAGACGCATTAGGGGCTCATTTGGATTTCTCCTTTTTTCTCAGCTAAATTTTTCTTTCTTTCTTTTTTCTTTCTTTTCTTTCTTTCCTTCTTTCTTCTTTTGTGAACGTATGTGCATGTGTGTGTTGGTGCATGAACCTGTGTGTGTACACAGAGCCTAGAAAAGGGCATCAGGTCCCCCCGCTATCACTCTCTGCTTATTTCTGTGCGATGGGGGACACAAGGCTTACATTTTCTCAGCTACACTGGAAGTCAGCAAGCCCCAGTGACCCTGTCTCTGCCCCACTTGAAGTTGGGATTACAAGCATGCACTGAACGCCTGGCTTGTTATTTGGGTGCTGGAATCTGTACTCTGATCCACATGATGGCATAGCCAGTGCTCTTAATCACTGAGTCACCTCTCCAGCACCCCCCTTTTCACTTCTTATTCAGTCTGCAGACCCCATTTGCATTTAGGGTGGGTCATCCCCCCTCAGTTAAACCTTTCTGGAAACCTCACAGACATGCCTGCGGGTGATCTCAAATACCATCAAGATTAACTATTACAGAGGACTTCTGTCCAGGAATCCAGGACCCAGTGCTCTCCTGTCTCATGACCTCATCATCTCCAGAACCCTGTCCTGTCCTGTATCTACTAGAGCAGCAAACCATCTTTCGAATAAACAATGAGCTTTAAGCCAAAGTCATCCTCTGAGAATTACTTTGAAGTTGCAATCAGCTGGTCGCTCAGCAGGGTTCTGGGAATTGGGGGTTGATGGGCAGGAAGTTTTAAAGGGATCTAAACAGTGGGGTCCCTGCCTAGCACATTTCAGGGTAGATGCTGGCCCTCCCAAGTATCCACCCTGCTTTCCTTCAGGCAGAGTGTGCCCCACAGAGTGTTGAGATGCCATAAAGAAATTCAGAACCATTAGTACTGGTCACTTTGTCAGAGGCAGCCTCCCAGCACGCTGCTCCAGGAGCCTGAAGCAGTTGAGGCTGAAGACAGATGAGCAAGAAGCAGATTCACACTGGCGCCTGATTTCCTTTTGCTGTCCATATTAGACTTTGCTTCTCTGAGCAAGGTGAACTTCCAAAGGAGAAGGAGGAAGAGGAGAAAAAGAGAGAGGGGAGGCAGACAGACAGATGAGCAGAGAGGAGAGAAAGGGAGGGGCAGGGTGGGCATTTGCAGCCTTCCTCGGAACACTCGCATCCGAATGGAACTGGAACGACTCTAGACCAACCTGCCTTGCCTCTTTGCCTGTGAGTTTCCACGAAGCCCAGGTACCTTCAGTCAGGAATTACACTTCTGAGAGATTCTGTAACCTGAATAGGACTCACAAGGCTTAGGTCGCCTGTGCGTGAATCAGACTGTCCTGGAACTGCCCTCCCTCCCCTAATGCCTCCGTGTGAGAGTCTGCCCAGCACATCCCACACACACCTCAGCAGAAAGTCCCTGGCTCTGCTCCCGGCAGCCTTGCTGTTGACCTTATGAGGTGTGAGAAGGAGGAAGAGAAATCTACGGTCTGGCCATAACTCACTTCCTCATTTCTGAGAACCAGCCCAAGCTCCAGATGTGACAGGCTATAGGTCCTCAGAGCTTCTCAGAGTCCAGGCCCAGCCTGACTCCTCTGACTGCTTGAGAAGTCACCAGGGAGACAGGGATGCGGAGCCTATTTTTGGTCCTGTGGTTGCTGGAACAATTTCCAAAATGGCTGGTTGCGTACATCAGAATCCCTGCTTCTGCAGTCCCAGAGGTCTGAGATGGAGGCGTCAGCAGAGCCGCACACCCTCTAAAGCCTAGTTTCTGCTGGTGGTCTGCCATCCTTGGTGCCTCTGTCACTTCAGTCACTGCCTTCTGCCTTTCTTTTTCCTGATGGGGACACTGATCAGATGGCACCAAGGGTTCTGAGTTCAGTATGCCTTCCTTCCAGCTAATTATGCCTGCTCTCCTGTTTGCAAATGAAGTAACAGGAGTCTAGAGATACACTATTCGGTCCACAGCAGAGGTCCACCCTTAACCCCCTCCCCCAACTTCTTCCCGGCAAGCCTTACACTATGGAGGCAGCCCTCCCCAGCTTTCCTCTCCAGGGCGAGGCAGGCCCAGGAGTGGTTTCCTGAAGTTGAATGGCACCCCTTACTCCAGGAAGGCCTGGAGATCAGAAAAGTCAATTCTTCCTCAGAACGGGTGTCCACATGCCCAGGGACACCCACACAGCATAGTTTCCTGCTTTATAGAACCTCTTCCAGATTTCTTGGGCTCATGGCCAATCCCTTAGTGTGCTGCCTGAAGGGATGGAGCCCTCCAAGCCTCCTACCAAGCCATCACAGACCAAGGTACCTGGTTCCCATCTGGCCCCACAGACCCCTGTGACCTCATTGGTCACCTGCCTCAGATCTGCTGCAGAAGCTGCCCCAACACCCGAGCTGCCCCTGCCTCAGGGACATTAGCATCTCCTTGCCCTGAAATCTGTGCAGGAATGGGAAGGGGGGCTTCCTGGGGCTCCTGTAACCCAGCTGAATATTTTCCAGGTTACTTAACCAAACTCCTGCAAAACCACACCGCCTATGCCTGTGATGGGGACTATTTGAACCTACAGTGCCCTCGGCATTCGACAATAAGTGTCCAATCGGCATTTTATGGGCAAGATTACCAAATGTGTAGTTCCCAGGAGCCCACCTCCCAGAGGGAAGACAACCTGACCTGTGTGGCATCCACCACTTTGCAGGTATTGCGTTTCGTGGATGTGCTAAAATTATAAAATAGTTTTTTCCTCTCTTTCTTCCCTATCTTTCTCTCTCTATTCTATGTTCATATATGTGTGATTCTATGGTTCTTTCAAAGCAAAAATTGGTGAAAACCCCAATTACTATAGATCACTAATTTTTATAGGTGAGCTATTACTTGCTTCTCTAAGGTCTTTGCCATACGGTACAAACGGAACCCCTATGTGATGAAGTGTTCCCTTGGCATTATTTCCATGTGAAGTTAGTCACAGGCACAGTCTTTACTGTAATGAAGCAAAGCAGCCATATTGCTTCCAACCTTCAGGTCCCTATCAATGATAAGCGCCCGGGTGGGAACCCAAGTGACTCTGACGCTGGCCTTGGTGGTCACGATGAACTTGTTAGAGAATAACCCAAGAGACATAGCAACACTTGTCTTCTGTTTCTCGTGGCTTGTTTCTCTACCTGTAGACATCATGTTATTCTCATTTAGAGCTATTTTGAGTGGTCTTGGTAGAATTATTTTCCTTCTAAATAGTTCAACTTCTTCTTCCACCTCCTCCCCCCTCTTCCTCCTCCTCTTCATCTTCTTCCTCTTCTACTTCTCCTCTTCCTCTCCTCTCCTCTTTTCTCCTCCCTCTGCTCCCCCTCTTCCTTCTTCTCTTCCTCCTTGGGCATACTTGGGAGAAATTGGTACATACAGAGATCAAATCATTCACTGGTGGTTTTAGACTGTGGCTGTCAGTTAGGCATGCAACTTTTCCATTCCTGGGGATTGGCTGAACCCAGGACCTCCTGCCTGCTGGGCAAGCACCATACCCTAGGCGAGCTATAGTCTCTGCCCTTTTTCATTTTCCATTTTTGAGACAGTGTGTTGCTAAGTTACCCAGGCTAGCTTTGAACTTGCTCTGTTGCCCAGGTAGCCATGAACCTTCCATCCTGCTGTCTGCATGCAGCAGCTGGGACTACAGGGCTATGCCACTCTGGTCGGCTTTATCCAAGCAATTTGTAATCGGTCCTCTCAGCTACCCGGCCAAGATCATAAAATCGCCGGCCTGAGCTTTATTGTGGTGATGGTTTTTAATGCCTCTCAAATTCTTTCCAGCAAGTGGTGAGGTGGAAGTCAGCTTCCTCATGGTCGGCACAGAATAGGTAGAGGAAGGTAAATTTATCTGAAGGTCTAAGGAGAAGTGAACATATTAGATGATGCAAAGGCTTTTCTTTTCTTCATACTGCTTTGCTTTTGGTCCTTTCGGTCCAAAAGCAGCAGCATCTGGGCAGTCAGTAGCTAGTAAACAGCACAGCAGAATGTGTCTGGCTGGATCCGCTAGACATGGCTTCCACACTGTGACAAGCGACAACACGTGTCTTTGGGTGCCCCGCCCTGCCTCAGTTTCTCCCTTTGGGACCTCCCCTCTAAGAGCCATACTACTGCTGGCCCTGACTCCTTCCCCACCCAACCCAGGTGCCCAGGCTCTCCGCTACCTCCCAGGGTGCCAGCTCCCAGTAGGACGGAGTATCTACCTGATGGGAGGACAACCGGCTGACGCTGCAGCCTGCCGGCTCCAGCCTGGTGCCCCGAGGGAAGAGAAAGTTCCACTTAGGCTGCTGTGTCAGCATCTGGGAGCAGTTCTGCTGCTCCTCAGAGGGTCAGCTGGCCAGGACATCCCTACACATGCCCCTTTCACCCAGCAAGTGCCTTTCCCCTGGGACTTCACACCACGTCGGCCGCTGAGTCAGCCTGTGTCCTGAGAGGCAGTGGGGTTTAAGGTAGGAACAGGTTAATAGCTGTCAAGGTAACTACCGTGGAGCCTCTCTGCATTTTGTAGTTGGTAACACAACTTGAGCCTGCCCTCAGGTCACAATGGAGAGGACTTACAGTAACTGCCAGAGGCTGTGTGGTTTACCAAGAGCTGGGCTTCCTAGGGGTGTAAAGGGTTCCCCTGGGAACGCTTTCTGATTGACAGATCCACATGTCCTTGGCCCCTGAGGTGGCAGAGTAGATGACATGGTAGGACCAAAATCCTTCATTTCTTGAGCTGTTATAAGAACATGATAACTCTAAAAAAAAGTTCAGATATCTCCACAGCATTCAGTCCTAAAGTACAAGGAGATGCTTGGGGACTTTTCCTCTTCTGCGCTTCGTGTCTCTCTCATCAGAATCAAGGCCAGCACCTGAGTTTATTCTGTGTAGAGCTTTCTGTGCAAGCCATAGCCCAGAGGAGCAGTAAGATCCTTCCATGATGCAGATGGGGTGTCCCAAAAGCATTGAGAGAGAGAGAGAGAGAGAGAGAGAGAGAGAGAGAGAGAGAGAGTATTTCATTCAAGAAATCACTCAGCAGCAAAGTCATGGGCCCATGCCCTTGAGTTTGCCAAGGGTGGGCATCAGCTTTAAGTATTTTATTTGATACTTTTATCTGGTAAAGTTGGGGTGTTTGAAGTCACTAGGGCCTGTGTGGAGCCATTTCTAAAGGTAAGGAGCTATGGTTATATTTCCTGGCCATCATGGCTCTCTCAGTATTAAAGCTGGAAGCGCCCTCCAGCTGAACAATCAAGGGTGACTTTGATATCACTCACGCACCCTAGAGCCTCTGAGGGATGGAACGTCTTAAGATGGCCCACGGCGCCCACGGCGCCCACGGTGCCCACGGTGCCCACGGTGGCAGGTTGAGCCAGCTCTCCCATGAGCCTGGCTCTCTGGCCCAGGTTCTTCTAAAAGTTACAGGGAGCCACGCACCCACCACGTAGGCTTCCATCCTAGACACAGCTCAGGCCAGACAGGGAAGCCTCGTGTCCTCAGAGCACAGAACAGCCCAGGTTTGGGGCCCATCAGACACTGTGCAGTTTACAAGCCTATGCTTTTCTACCCCTCCTTCCAGAAGGTGCTGGATGAATGCCAGAACCAGCGGGCCTGCCACCTCCTGGTCAACAGCCGCGTCTTTGGACCTGACCTTTGTCCAGGAAGCAGTAAATACCTCCTGGTCTCCTTTAAATGCCAACCTAGTAAGTAACTTCTGAGGGGGGACAGTGTGTTTGGGATTGACCTCTAGTGGCATGGACACTCTGAACTAAAGTCCTCTGCCCATGGTGTTTGTCCAACCTCAAATCCCTTAGTAGGAACATCAGAAAGAGAGATGCATGTGTGTGCTCATATGTGCAAATCTACAAATGTAAAAAAATTTCTCTGGGTATCAAACTCGATTGTACTGGGGCTGAAAACAAAGGGAGGAAAAACAAGTGGTGTCCCTCAAAGTGATGGACAAATTCTGCTTCTTAAAGGTAGCTGTGTTATGAAGCTTGGCTTCCCCCGGGCTCAGTGGCATGGGTTCCACAGAGCCACCACCTCCAATGTCTATGAACTGGCTGCCCCCATTCTCATGGGCCAGTGTGTGCTGGAGCAATCTCCTCCGTCCTGGTTCCTGTGCTTTCTCTGTTGATTTTGCCACCCCCCATGCACACTGGGGTTGTAATCAACCCACTGCGAGCTCTAAGAAATCCCTCTTCAAAGGATCAGGTCTCATTTCCAGGCACCTGGTATATGCCTGCAACAAACGCGCGGGCTCAGCCGGGAGACTTTCTTTTCTTAGTTTGTTTTGAATCAGCATAGAAAGTAATGGTGATTTCATGCGCAGTTTGGTTGATCCTATCCCACTCCTTCCCTCCCCATCCCTAGTCCCCCTCTACCATCCCACTCCCAGTGGTTCCCTAGCCACCTTCATGTCACATGACTTCTATTACTCGTTTTTCTTCACTTCCTTAAAATCTCCCATGGCCCCCTTTCTAGTTTCACACCCTACACCCACGTATATACACCGTCTAAAAATTAACAGCTAGGATTCTCACATACAACGCTTGTCTTTCTAGCAGGCTTGCTTGAACAACTCAGTGAAAAGAAATTGTAGCAATAGTGTGTGCCCACATGCTAGGAATATTGGTTTCTACAGCTTCCTCACTGCCTTCCCAATTCAACTGTTTTACTTTTCGCATTTTGTTCTCTGTCGGTTCTAAGACCCTAGTAGTCTGATGCTGGGAGTGGGGCTACGGGGGTCACGGGGGAACCTGCTGTTCTACGGCATGCTGGGAAGCAGTCCACAGACCTCAGACTTTTCTCCAACAATCTCCCAGAGACAGCACGGATACGATAGAATCGCCCCTGGGTACTATACTTGCAAATACACCCACATCCACACCTGCTCTTCCATTAGTGAGCGTGCACACACCCACACACTCAGCACACTAAAGAGACCCTCCCACGCCTTATCAACACACACCTTGCCACAGCCTTGTGCCCTATTCTGCATACATACCCAGTCACATTTATATATACATACAGTCTCCCACTCCATTGCACACCCAAGCACACACTGTCTTACACACTCACATACACAATCACAAATAGCTGCAAACAAAGTTTAAACATTGAAGAGCAGCTGAATATCTCTTTGTGAGCCTCTCCCCCTCCCCCTCCCCCACCATATTCCAACAGCCCCTACCTCAGCCAACAGCTCAGGACCATCACTTTGAGGTCTCCGAGTTCTTCATGGGTCCCCTGCAGCTGATGCTGAAAAACCATGACTGTGCCCTTAGTGCCATTAGATTTGCCTTCTTTGTCTGTACCCCCAGTGCCCACCTTCCCTGATGAAAGCAGACACTCCTTTCGAAAGCAGTTGTTCAGATTGTCCAGCAACTGGAGACTGAGGTGGTCACAGCCTGATTACTATGGCCTGGAGACCGAGAACATGGGCATGCCACCCCGTCCCCCACCAACCTGGTTAACCTTTTCTAGTCCTGATTCCCTGAAGGTCCCATCTCTAAACACTATAGTTAGGTTAAGTTTCTACCTTCTTAAGCTTCCCAATGGGGATTGTACAACATGAGTTTGGAGGGGACAAACAGGGCAATGTTTATACAGGGAGGTGTGGGGTAGGCAAAGCCCCACCCTGGCTGCCCCAAGGAGAAAGACTGGAGAGTAGATGAGCCATGGAGCTGCAGTGTGACCTGGTCATTAGTCAGAGTCATGGCATTTTGGAAGGCAGAAGTGAAGTTTTTCTCTATGGCTTCCTCTTTTTTCTGCAGCCCTCCCACCTGCAAAGACCCTGTTTTCCAGTCCCTATCCTGATGTGGGATTCCCCTCAGTATGCTGTGAATATGTTTTATTACCATTGGTTAATGAATAAAGCTGTTTCAGCCAATGGCTTAGCAGAGAAAAGCCAGGTAGGAAATCTGAACAGAGATATAGAGAGTGAGTAGGCAGAGTCAGGGAGACACCATGTAGCTGCCAAAGGAGAAAGACACCCACTGGAACTGTACCTTATCACAACCTCATGGTGACACACAGATGAAAAGAAATGGGTTAATTCAAGATGTAAGAGCTAGCTAGAAATATGCCTGAGTCATTGGCTGAACAGTGTTGTAATTAATGTAGTTTCTGTGTGATTATTTGGGTCTGAGTAGTTGGGAAATGAACAAGCAGCCTCAGTCTACAAAATGGCACCCAACATGCAGTAACTACATCCACATAAAAACTGAGAAAACTTGAAAAGAAATTCTAGACACAAAGGACAGATAAAGCGCAGCTTCTTGGTAGTCACATTTTGTTTTTGTCAGATAGGCTCTCTTTGTTGGCTCCAAGCAGAGGCACTGCTCCTTTAAGAAATGGCAACCTCCTGGTTTGTGCTGGTAGCTTGAACTCTGACTTTCTGGAAGGTCCTACACTCAAATGGGATATTTTGAGCAGCTACTAGTTGCTTAATAGTGACGTAAACCTGCTGTGTCCCTGGAGCTGGGGTGGTGAGCATGACCTGCAAAGGCGGTGAACATACCTCTGCCATGTTGGACTGGGCAGAACAAACAGGCAGGGCCATGGAGTTGGTCCTAGTCACACCCACTTAGCACTTAAAAAAAAAAAGATGCTTCTGGTCAGAAAAGGATTACAGTTACACAATAGGATAGATTCAGAGATAAAAGACCTCTAAACAAGACACAGTGTGTTTAAAAATGTATGTAGGCTTGGGAGAGAGAGGAAAAAGTATAGACAGTTATAAAAAGAAGTAAAGTCTTTAAAGAGACAGTAAAAGTAATATAAAAGAATAAGACAGTTATAGATTGAAGGAGTAAAGAAAAATAAGCTACATTAAGATGGAATATACACAGAGAGTCTGGATTATGCACATTATTGTGTTTTCTTTAAATTTTTTGATTGCAAAGAGACATTTGATTCTGGGGGCTGCTAAGCTAAACCAACATATATATTTTAAAGGTATCTTGACTTCAAAATTTGAGTCTAAGGATATGTTACTTTGGAAAAGAAGTTCTGCTTTTGTTTCCACAGAGGAGGAGAACCTGTGGTTTCCTTCCAGGATAATGTGGTTTGGTAGAACAAGAGCCCCTGATAGGTCTCTGAACCCCAAAATTTCTTTGCCCAATAAAGAACAGAAAGAAGTTTGGAAAAAATTACTCTCAAATTCCCAAAATGATTGTTTATAAATGTTTGTTTTCATTTAAAGGGTGTTGATTATAAGTGATTAATGGTCACAGTCAATTTCTTTTAAAAAATAAAAGAAATGATATAGAGATAAATACTTTCCATTGGTATGGATCTTGGTCTATTGATATGTATTTAAGGTCAATTTTTTGTTACACTGTGTATATGTTTTTCTACTCTTGTTTAAGGTATTGTGTTTATACAGCTCATTTAAAATGTAATATATAAATAAAAATTCAAATTGCTAGATAGTCATCTATAATAGTCAAACTGTAGTCATGTTAGTTAGGTTTTCTAGTTGTACAGAGATATATTTCAGATGGATAGGTATTCTTCAAGCCTTTCAAAGACTTAGAGAATATGGCATTTAAAATGTTTTGTTAACTTAAGAATTTTCACAACAATGAGACACATCTGCTTCTGGCAGCACCGATTACTTCAAGAGGAAGATGGACATCAAAGAGGCTCCTTTCAGAGTTTGCTAGCCATTTGGGCAAGACACTGATCTTACCTGGACTGCTTGACAGTATACTGTATGAACTGGACATGCAGGACCCACAAAAAATGACTGCTAAATTTGCCTTAAAAAGGTGAGACAATCCTTCAGGGTTCCTACTTCAGGAAAGAGTCTGCAGACTTCTACAGGATACAAAAGAAAGTGACTGATAAACTGCCAATATAAGCAAAGCAGTCTTCCAAATTCCCTGCTTCATGGAAAAGTCTGCCAGATACTATGGACCTGTAGGCTATAGATGGATACCCCAACGTTACAGAAAAACTTTGGGTGACTGCCCAGGCACCACGATGTCTCTGCAAGTTCTAAAGTTTTGGAAGTTGCTTACAATGTACTTTCTGATTACTTGGGTAATATTATATCCCTCTGGAGTCTTTGAAGAGTTGAAGACAGATAGTTATAGTTTCTCTTAGTTATGATAAAAGATGAATTAGATATAAAACTTTAGACTCACAAAGATAGGATAGATGATTAGATGTTAGAGTATTTTGTGAAATGTAAATGAACTAAATAGTATAACTATAATTATTGCTTGATAACTGTTTTGTATATGTAATTTTACTATGCTAAAGTTAAAACTTTCCTTTTTAATTAGACAGAAAGGGGGAGATGGTGTGGGATTTTCCTCTGTATGCTATAAATATGTTTTATTACCATTGGTTAATGAATAAAGCTGTTTTGGCCAGTGGCTTAGCAGAGCAAAGCCAGGCGAGAAATCTGAAAAGAGATATATATAGAAAGTGTAGGCAAAGTCAAGGAGATGTTATATAGCTGCCGAAGGAGAAAGACACCCGCTAGAACCTTACCTTACTGGTAGGCCACAACCTCATGGTGATACACAGATTAATAGAAATGGATTAATTCAAGATGTAAGACTAGCTAGAAATATGCCTGAGTCATTGGCCAAACAGTGTTGTAATTAATATAGTTTCTGTGTGATTATTTGGGTCTAAGCAGTCAGGAAACTAAGCAGCCTCTGTCTACACTGCCCTGCCCTGCTGTTAGTACTGCTCATAGCTGTATCCAGTGTGATTGTACAGTGGCCTGTGTGTCTCTTCCCAGTGTCATGTTCTAAAAAGTCCACATGACGAGACCATTGACCCAAGGGCAACTGGCAGGCACTACACACCATGTTGGCTCTCTGGTTGGATTTTGCAGAGTTAGTTGACCAGCAGACCTCACTAGAATCTCTTTTTGCCAAATGTACTGCACATTCCCCCTTTTCCCTTCTTCACTCTGTGGAATGTGGTCTCAGGGCAGCCTTGGATCTAAGCAGTTCTAGGTAGGTGACACTCTGCTGTAGGTTGTTGTGTGGTCTTGGACACTTTCAGAAGCACCATTGTTCAATTGTGAAGTGAAGATAACATCCCTTCCACACCACACGGGTGGCTGAAAAGTTTGTAAGGTTGAAACAAGTCATGGCTCGCTAGCATTCCAATAAACAGCCTAATGTAATTCTGGTCAATTCTGTGCCTGACTGACAACCAGTGATGTGCCCTGGGCTGACATGGGGGTGTTATTGGCAGGGTCCTGGATGCTGGCAATGGCATGGTGCATAGTAAGTACACAGATGTAGGACACAATCCAAGCAAGCATATGCCCATCTGAATTTTAATATTGCCTTGCAGCTGCAGCTGTGGGCAAGGCCAATAACAAACTGCTCCTGCCATGGTAGATTGCTGCCCTTCCCACCTTTGACAGGCCACTGCTGTGATGTTAAAGTAAACTGGTCCCTGGCACAAAGTGCTGCGCACTGGGGGGAAAACTAGACTTTGAATATGTATATCTGTTTATAGTACTGGGGATTGAATCCAGCGAATTTTGGCTTTTTGTGTTTCCCTGAGCTAACCATATGCGAAAATGATTCTTTCTTGCAGCACTTAGCAGGACTGCCGGTCATAGCTCCCAACTGGCCCTTAAAACATCACTGGACTGAGTGGGGCGGGAACATGCCAGGACATGTATGTGGAGGTCAGAGGACAGTTTGTAGGAGTCGCTTTCTCCCTCCAAAATATGGGTACCAGGGATGGAATTCAGGTCATCAGGCTTGACAGCAAATACAAGTGATCCATCTCACTGGCTCCTAATTGGTCATGTGACTACAAGGAGACACTATGATGTGTTTGTAGCTTGGGTGTGTTAAATGTATTTCAATCTAATTCTTTTTTTAAAAAAATTCATATAAAAAATGACATCTGGGGGGCCGGGCGGTAGTGGCGCACACCTTTAATCCCAGCACTCAGGAGGCAGGGGCAGGCAGATCTCTGTGAGTTCAAGGCCAGCCTGGTCTACAAGAGATAGTTTCAGGACAGGCTCCAAAGCTACAGAGAAACCCTGTCTCGAAATAAAATTTCAATCTTATTATTAAGACCGATTAGAATTTGTGCTGCACACACCCAAATCTTTCAGGCTGCTGCATGATGCTAGTATGTACAAAGTAAGCTGTGATTTTGTGTTGGCTGCATTCATAACTAGCTATATATGGTATCAGGTTGAACAACTGCCCGGAATGTTCCCAGATATAGATATATAGTATATATATAGTCATATATATATATAGCTATTGATATATAGATATAAGTATAATCATCTAACCTTATCCAGAGGGGACATGCTCCAAGAGGGACTGTGTATCCCTGAAGCCACAGATATTATCAAACTCTGTATATATGATTTTCATATAGTTGCATGCCCATGATAAAGTTTAGTTTGGGCACAGGTAAAGATCTATAACAACCAATAATGAAACAGAACTTATAGTCATGGTTATAATAAAATTGCCATCATTAATATTCTTGTACTTTGGGGCTGTCAGGAAGTAAAATCAGGGTTATTTGAATATAAATATTTCAACAATGGATCTGATAAACTAAGAAAATTAACCAAGGGACTAACGGGCAGGTAGCATATACAGAGGGGATATGCTGGGCAAAGGAAGATTCATGTCCTGTATAGACAGAACCCAGCAGCCAAAGAGTATGACTCAGAATAGGGAATAGTTTGAAATTTAGGAATTGTTGACTTCTGGAATTTTCTATTTACTGTTTCCAAGCTGTGATTGGTTGCGGATTACCTAAAATCACAGAAAGCAACTTGCATGAGGGAGTGGAGGTTGACTATATTAAAAACCAACCCTAGGGCTCACCACCAAAACTGGTAGGCATCTTGAGATCTGAAGTGTCTTCCACCCTGTGACAAAAATGGTTGGGTCTTTCTGCTTCTTTGGACTTTGGTGAAAAACCACAGGAGCTTCCAGGTCATGGGAAGGTGGGGTTCTTTGCTGATTGTTCCCTTTCATGTTTTCACTTTGGAGCTTAAGCCTTGCTGGTCCTGTCAAAGGTCATCCAGCTGTCCTAGCTCTGGTGTGTTACATATGCTTTTCTGGAAGGCTTACGGTGGAAGCCTCCAAACCACTCGGATTCCAGCCCACAGTAAGAAAAACACTGTACTTATTGGCCCAACATGATGTACGCCCCCGTGACCACGACTGAAGGACGATCTTTGAAAATCATACCAGTGTTTATCCGTATGGAATGCCCTTTAATATTTTTGATGATTTCTAATCGTTCTTTTTTGTCTTTTTCTTTTTTTTCTGGAGACAGGTTAGAGATGGGACTTACTATGTTGCTCAGATTGGCCTCAGACTGCCTGGGCTGTGGGAGGGCTGGGACCACAGCTGTGTGCCAGCACTCCCAGCTGCTCTGTAGCTTTTAAATTTGCTGCTCACAGTTCACTAACTGACTTCAAGACTCAGCAGTGAGTCTCAGGTCACATCTGAGAGAACTCAGTCTTGAGGTGTCTCAGGATACAGAATCAGGCAGAGCAGAAGATAAATGTGAGCTTAGGATATATATAAAGAGCTTTCTTGGGGAAGCTGGTTTCCTCCAGACAACAAGCCCAGGCTAGCTCAGGCCAGCCCAGGCCACCCAGGCAAGCTGGAGCAGCCTGAAATTAACTCTTTTTGCCTATGCTTTTCAGAAGCTTCGAGAAGATAGTGCATCAAAAGGCTGATTTGCATGACGCTACATCTAATGTGCTCAGGATAGGACTGAATGGAGGGGAAGCCCTCACTACCAATTATCATTATTTTCAAAGTGTGTTGAGGTATAACTGATATAGCATGAAATCCACCCTTTTTAAGTGAACAGTTCAGCAACCTTTAGCCATGCTCTCTCATCCCAGTGCAGCCAGAGGACATCCCTGTCTTCCGTCCGAGCTCCCTCTATCTTCTCTTGGATCATACTCACAGTCTCAGCAAACCGTTCATCCATTCGCCTGGAAACATTCGCCTCTTCTTGATATCTCACATATGGTCGTGGGACATAATGACATTTTGTTCGGTGACAAGCCAAATATGTGACAGAGGTCCTTAATGATTATAGCCGAACTGAAAATACTGTCACCTGGCATTTCTACCACGTGTCCTGCGTTTCTCAGTGTTAAATACACAGCAACTTGGCATTGCGATACAGTAGGGCTTGGTCTTCCAAGAAAGCTGCAGGCTGTGCAGGCTTGCAGGCCAGGGGCCGGAGGCTGCACCGTGTATCATAGGTGTAGAGCTGGGAATGTAGTTCAGATTGGCTCTTTTGGGTCTGGTGGGCCTTATCTTCCTACATGACTTCAGTTGTTCATGGAAGCCAGAGGTGTCAGGTCCCCCTGGAGAACCTGTGAGCTGCCTGATGTGGGTGCTGGGAATCAAAGTCAGGTCCTCTACAAAACAGTGCATGATCTTAACTGCTGAGCCGTAGCCCCAGCCCAGCTGTCTCTTCTCACATGTGTGTGTTAATGGCCAGGCTTAGCTTCTAAGTCAGGCAATAATGAAGTGGAATAGCAGTGTCAATTACTCCCATGAAAGTTATGTGCGTTCAGGCTCTTGGAATTTTCTGTTCAATGCTTTTAAACTGTGGCTGACTAAAGATAACTCAAACCCAGGAGAGAGGAACTGTGGATAAAGGAGAGGTAGAATAAATGGGAGAAGATGCTGCACAGTCTTCTGTGTCTGGAGAGTCAGAAATGATTCCTTTTCAAAAGAGACACATGCCTTTAATTCCAGCACTCGGGAGGCAGAGGCAGGTGGATCTCTGTGAGTTCCAGGCTAGCCTGGTCTACAAAGGGAGTTCTAGGGTAGCCAGGGCTATCTGTTTCCAGAAAGAAAAGGAGAGAGGGAGAGAGAGAGACACCTCCCCATTACAGGTGTGAGCTACCTTATCTGCTTTGCGTGGTGTTGGGGGTTCAATGCAGGGCTTCATGTATGCTAGACAAGCAAACACTACCAACTGAACTCCATGCACCCCAGCCACACTCTGCATTCTTTGTAAACAAAGTACACCAGATTCAGACAGACCGGGAGGTGGCTGTGGAGCTGTGGCAAGGGCTTGTGGTCCATGAGTCTCGAGCCAGGAGGGGGGTTCCTCCTGTTAATGAATCTTTGCTCTGAAATGAAGCGAGAGAAACTTCCCAGGACCTGAGTGGTCCTGTCCCATGCCTTAAGCCTTTTCCCCATTGGCACATTAGTGTGACTCCTGGGGTCTTTGCTCTGTCCTCTGGCTGCTCCTCACCTGCTTCCTGCAAGGGGTCTCCCTCCCCACCCCTCAGGACCTGAAACACCAGGAGGGCAGGGCTATCCCGCTGTGCCCTTCTCAGGGTCCAGGTCCAGAAGGGCGAGCAGCTGCCACTCCGATGGTCCCCGGCCATCCATGCCTTGCAGGCTAATCTGTTTCTGCTTCTTCTGCAGATGAATTAAAAAACAAGACTGTGTGTGAAGACCAGGAGCTGAAGCTGCACTGCCATGAGTCCAAGTTTCTCAATATCTACTCTGCCACCTACGGCCGGAGGACCCAGCAAAGGGACATCTGTTCCTCAGAAGCAGAGCTGCTGCCCCCCTTTGGTGGGTGACTTTATTTGGCTATAATTAGGCTGTTGTCTGAGTGGAGTGTGGTCGTGGGTGAGCAGTGAGGTGTGGCTGGTACCATATGAGAGGACATCAAGGACAGAGGCTCGTTCTCGTGGTGGTCTCTCTGCCCCCAGTCCTAACTAGCTCTATTAGTGGCTCAGTCACTCTATGAGGAGGTAAACGGTGAGTGCCTGCTATATTCAGGGCCCTGTCCTAGGCGCTGGGATCTCATTAGTGATCAGTATTCTACCAGTCATAGAGTGCCCTTCCGGTGGTGCACAAGGAGGCCATAAGAAAACAAGAAAGGAATGAATAGAGCAGGCTCTCAAATGCACGAGTTCTGCTCTTGTGGGTTCACCCAAGCACAAATTGTAAATGCTTAGCGGGGGAAGTTCCTGTATTTGAACAGGTTCAGGCTTCCTTCCTTTGTTACCAGGAGTGTCCACTTGCTCCCCATCAGCCACATACATCCTCAGATAGCTATGGAAATGGCCCAACACATTTCTAGGTGTCAATGCCAAATTGCAATGTCAAAAGATTATTTATAATACCTTCTATAATATTGCATGTATAATATCAATACAAGCATATATTATGCTATATTGCATGCCTTGAAGACCTTGTGATGTTTGTCTTGCATGTCTTCCAAAGTTCATGTGCCAGAATTTAATTCCTGATGGGAGGCATTAAAATGATGGAAACTTAATGCTTCTGAGGCATTTGGAGGCATGAAAAAAGGTGACTAGAGGCAGATAAGATTATCAGTGTGGAGCCCCCATGATTGAATCTTTTGAAAGAAGAGGGTGAGATCAGAGAAGACATCTGCAGACATTGCTGTCTCTTGTTATGTGGTACCCTGTACTGGCTGAGACTTTGCCAGAGCCATGAGCCAAAATAAACCTATTTTCTTTATAATGTTACTCACCTTGGGTATTTTCTTATAGTAAAGCAAAATCCAGAAAACTAATACAGAAAATTTGCCCTTGGAGTATATGAGGTTATTACTATATCTCTATTGGAGAATGTGGAAGTCGCTTTGAAACTGGATAGCAGGCAGAGGTCGGAGAAGTTTGGAGGAATGGGTTGGGAAAAGTTTGGCTATAAGGCAAATGTTATTGGCCAGTTCTGATGAGAGAGAAGAAGAGACTAGCGAATTAGCCCAGATGGAAATGGGGAGCCTCTTAGAAAATAGGAAGAAGGCTATTCTTATATGAAGTAGCAAAGAACCCCACTCTGTGGTGTCCACACCCTAAAACCTTGTGGAATATCACATGTAAAGATGATGGACTCATTTATTAGATGTCATAGAATTTCACTTGCTGTGAAGAGACACCATGACCACGGCAACTCTTATAAAGGAAAACATTTACTTGGGGTGACTTACAGTTTCAGAGGTTCAGAACGTTACCATTACAGCAGGGCATGGTGGCGCGCAGGCAGACATGGCGCTGGAGAAGGAGCTAAGAGTTCTACATCTTTATCAGCAAGCAACAGGAAGTGAACTGAGCATAGCTTGAGCATCAGAAACCTCAAAGACCACTTCCAAAGTGACACACTTCCTCCAACAAGGTCATACCTACCCCAACAAGGCCACACCTCCTAAGAGTGCTACTCCCTTTGAGGGTCATTTTCTTTTAAACCACAATACTGGGTAAATGAGATTTCAAATCAAAAAAGATTCTTGCTGTTGCATGGCCATTATTGGCTGCTTTCAGTCAGACTTATAGTAAAACTCAGGACCAAAGGGAAAGATTTGAAAAACTCTCAGTCTGGCCAAGGAGAAAGCAGAGAAGAAGAATGTAAGGGTGTGACTGGGGAAACACTTACCGGAGAGATTAGTGTGGACAGACACCAGTTTCTGTGACCGGAACAACTGGAAAAAGGCCTGGAGCCAGATAGGTCCGGGTAAAGTTTCTGTGGGCTAGTCCTTGGCATCCAGGCCATGCTGGATTTTCAGGTGTACAGAAGGCAGTCCTTGTGATGGCATGGTGGTTTCCCTGAGCTTTCAAAGGAAAGCCTTGAGAAGCCTGTTGTTGAAAGCAGAAGTTGACCATGGGCTGGAGCACCTGTGGAAAGCCCCCGAATGAGGTGAGATGTAGTGCCGCTGGTCTGGGATGCAGTGGGTGAGTGCTGAAGTCCTCAGGTTATTGTGTTTGGAACAAGGAATTGGATGAGGATAGTAGCAAGCAAGGTGAGAGAATTTATTAAGAAAGAAAGGAAGCCAGAAGGAACCTTAACCATACAAGTTGTGTGGACTTTTACACTTCACAGTTGAGGGCTCTGTGTTCATTTGCACAGTGCAGGATTTCTCACACGATCTGTTGGGGTAGCTTATAAAAAGCCACAGCTCACCTCAGACTTCCTGGGGTGCCTGTAGTCAATTCTAGTGGGCCCCCTCTAGCCATAGCCCACAGACTTTTCTCTCACGCTACTCTGTCCTCCTTTGTGTAAGGCTTTCTAGATCTCACTCTCAGGTTTACTCTCCCTCTCCTTCCTCAGAGCCAAGGTTACGTCATTCTCAGAAAGGTATAGTACAGGGCACCATGCAACCTTCACTGAGAAAGGCCACAGGAGAGTAGTCTTGTGGACAGAAAAGCCATTACAAGGCTTGGGACACTCCCTTCACAGTGTGCTAGAGGGGCTGAATTTGGCATGCTCAAGTTTAGTATCTGCCCTGCAGGGTTTTAGTCTTGCTTTGAGATGAATATTCTTTCCCACTTTTCTAATCTTAGAAATTGGTGAGTGTGTGAGTTGTTCTGATTTTACAGGTTTACAAGGAGTCAGCTTGAGTCTCAAGTGAGAAAAGGGGCTTTTAAATGCAGGTTAGATTGAACTAAGTCTGTAGGCCTCTTGCAGACAGAAAGACAGTATTTTGCATTGTGAGGTGGACATGACCGTTAGGAGTCAGGGAAGGGTGCAGTGGTTTACAGGTGACTTCAGTGTGCCCCTGAGGGCTCATCTGCTGGAATGTACTCCCCCACTGGAAGGTACCAACAAGGAAGAAACTGAATCCAGCCAAGATATTTAGAAGTGGGGCCTTTGGGCAGTGTTCGGGATAAGACAGTGTCATCTGAGTGGAGACCACATGATTCACTGCTAGTGACTGTAGAAGAGGAAGGAAGGATGAGAAGAGGCACACACTTGTGTGTAAAGCTGTAATGAACCCAGCGCTTCCTCCTGACTTTGCCGTTAAGAAGGTCATAAGTGAGTATTGACCCTTGCTTGACCTTGGACCGGGTCTGTGAGTCAAATAAACCTCTTCTCTTTAAAGTTACATGACTCAAGTATTTCATTATAGTAACTAGAAATTGTAGCATCAGAGGCCCATATGCAGTGTCCTGAGAATCCACCTCCGTCTTATTGTATCTGTTTATAAGGGGGGCTTGCATGCACCAAAGTACCTGTCTGGATTCCATTAGATAACTCATAGAAGTGGTTCTCTCCTTTCTACTATGTGGGTGCCAGTGATTAGTCAAGGTTGTCAGGCTTGGCAGCAAGTGCCTTTACTTGTTGAACCATCTCACTGGCCCCATAGACTCTTCTCTTGAGAATGGTGGGCACCTGTCAAAGGGTAGCCCTGGCAGGTCCCAAAGGCACCAGCGTTCAGCTGCTCTTTACTGAATAGGGAGCCAGTTTCTGTCTTCACATTTGTAATTCCCAAATGGTGCCTGTGAGGGTCGGTCGTGACTGTTAATGGCTCTGCTCTCTGCTCCATTCCGCAAGAGTGGCCTGGGAGTGACTGGTTCAGCCCTCTCTGTCAATTCACTTTGAGTGTGCTGAGCCAGGGCTTGCAGTGTGCCGAGACAAGGGCTGCAGTGTGCAGAGCCAGCGCTTGCAGTGTGCAGAGACAGGGGCTGCAGTGTACTGAGACAGGGGCTGCAGTGTGCTGGCTGAGACAGGGGCTGCAGTGTGCAGAGACGGGGCTGCAGTGTGCAGAGACGGGGACTGCAGTGTGCAGAGACGGGCTGCAGTGTTCAGAGACAGGGGCTGCAGTGTGCTGGCTGAGACAGGGGCTGCAGTGTGCAGAGACAGGGACTGCAATATGCTGAGCTAGGGCTTGCAGTGTGCTGAGACAAGGGCTGCAGTGTGCTGAGCCAGGGGCTGCAGTGTGCAGAGACAGGGGCTGCAGTGTGCAGAGACAGGGGCTGCAGTGTGCAGAGACGGGGACTGCAATATGCTGAGCTAGGGTTTGCAGTGTGCCGAGACGGGGGCTGCAGTGTGCTGAGCCAGGGGCTGCAGTGTTCAGGGACAGGGGCTGCAGTGTACAGAGACGGGGCTGCAGTGTGCTGACTGAGACAGTTCCTCTCTTCAGTGCCTCCATGCCTCTAGCATTAGGAGAAGGGACCATGCATGGCCTGGGCCATCTTCCGACCTTTCTCTTCCTAGGCTTGCAGTTGTCCCCAGGCTGCCCAGGGGTTTCTCTTTTTATTTTTATTTTTTTGGTTTTTCAAGACAGGGTTTCTCTGTGGCTTTGGAGCCTGTCCTGGAACTAGCTCTTGTAGACCAGGCTAGCCTCAAACTCACAGAGATCCACCTGCCTCTGCCTCCCGAGTGCTGGGATTAAAGGCGTGTGCCACCACTGCCAGGCCAGGGGTTTCTCTTTTAGTGGTCTGTCACTCTCTTAACTTCCCTGTAGTGATATCATGTGTACATTCTGGGGATGGACAAGGGACCCAGATGGTCTGGCCCTCTGTGATTTTTTTCTCTCTGCCTTTTCACGATTCAAGAGAGGATTCATATATAGGACACCGTGGGCTCTGTTTCTTTCTTTCTTTTTTCGTTTTGGAAACCAGAACATTTGTTTTATGACAGATTGAAATCCTCAAGATGAACTGGATGCTGCAACAGCTGCCCCCTTGGGTTTAGGGGTTGTCCCTTCATGGAATACATGTCTGGATCTTCGATAGACAATTTTTAGGTGCCTCATCTGCCCAGTCCTGGTAGTGTTTCGTCTCTTAGCCTTGGCACTCCAGTTATACTTTCTCTTGTGCTTGGCAGGGTCGCCACATTTGCCACAGGTAGACTCTGAAGGTGGTAGGCCTTGGAGCCACAGCGGCGACACAATGTGTGCGTCTTCTTGCAACGCTTTCCAAAGGATGACGTTCCTTTTGTCATCTTGCTTCTGCCGCCGAGGCCAAAGAGACCAGAAGAGTGGGCTCTGTTTCTTTAAGCATTCTCCTGTGCTTCTTCCCCGACACCATTTCTTTTTAAAACATTTTTTACATTTATTTATATATTTATTGTTTACATGTGGAGGTCAGAGGGCAACCTGTGGGAGCTGACTCTCTCCTTCCACCATGTGGGTTCCAGGAATCAAACTCAGGTTGTCAGGCTTGGTGGCAAGTGCCTTTGCTCCCTCAGCTACCCCAGTGGCCCTACATCATGCTTAACATGGGCGAAGAGTACCCTGTCTCTCAGGCTTCCTAAACCTAATGTGTGCATTTTAGGAAGTCACAGCAAGCAGCTGTCCCAGATGTTCTTTTGAGAATACAAAGATTCAGCCAAGTAGGCAGATCCACTGGCTGAATGACCTGTGTTCACCAGGTGGCTGCCAACACTGGATGGGAGTCACACCTACATGAGGAAAGTAACCAACCAAGTGACGAGTTAGACAGCAGGTTTCCCTGGAGGGCTGGAGGGATCCTCAGGGCAGCCCACTGCTGGACACCATCAATAACCTGGCAGATACAAGAGGATCTGTGCCTTAAAGATCCTGCCCTTTCTTAGCATACCAGAAGAAAGACAAAGCTCTTTGCTGCACTAATGACCCCCAGTCAATACACTCCACCTTTTCTTTTCTCCAGTGCTCTGCAATGGGAAGGGCTCAAAAGGTGAAGTCAAGGCTCTTGAGACCAAATATGAAAACCTCAAGTCCATACTCAGTCCTCCGGTCAGAACCATGCATGAAAAGTTACCAACCTTTGGGTTGGAGAGATGACTTCGTGGATAAAATGCTTGTTGCACGAGCATAAGGACCTGAGTTCTAGCAATCACATTTTAAAAAGTCAAGTGTTGGGGTGCACTTCTGTAAACCCATTACTAGGAGGCAGGCACAGGAAGGTACCTGGACCTTTTGGGCCAGCCAATCTAGCTAACTGATGAGACCGAGATTTAGTGAGAGACCTTTTGTCAATAAATAAATAAAGGGGAGCACAGAAGACGGACATGCTTAATGTTGACCTCTGGCCTCTATGCAGGCATGCACCACACACACACACACACACACACACACACACACACACACACACACACACTTTAAAAAACTGTAAAGCTGCAAACTGGAGCTGGAAAGATGGCTCAGTGGCTAAAAGCACTTGCTGCTCTTGCAGAGACCCAGGTTTGGTTCCCAGCACTAACATGGTGGCTCATGACTGCAAGGAACTTCAGCTCCAGAGGAATGGACAGCCCCTTCTGGTCTCCATGCACCTTTCCAGTGCTCATACATACATGCATGCAGAGACACTCATAAAATAAAAATAGAAAAATTTTTTAGAAGATGCAAACCTTTTCAGGCTAGCATTTCTTTGTCAAACTGGATGCTAAGAATCCTTTGCTCTTTGGACAGGTAAACTGTATCAAGGCTGCTGACTGCACCCAGCCAGTACTCCCCATAAACTCATCAGTTTGTCCCTTTTGTATAAATATACTTCAACATCACCCAACTGACAAAGCACACTTCATGTCTCCCTAGGTGGCCCATCTACCTCCTCTCTGACCTTAAGGTCTCCCCTGATGACAGCATACCTCCAATTTGATCTCTTGGCTTCCATGCTTCTCTCAGCATCTCTCCTCTGGACCACCAGATTCCCTCCTTTCTCCACTGAGCAGCATCTGGAAGATTTCCCTTAAGTTAAATAGACCACACCCCCACTGTGTAAAATCCTGCACCCTGCCCATCGTAACCAGACTTAGAAGCCAGCTGTAGTTCTGTTTCTCTATGGCCTTCCCTCATGACCTCTGTAGTTTCTCTGTCCTTCCATGCTCCCAGGCCTGTGCACAAGTTGTTCTTTTGACTTGGGCTTTTCTGTCACCACACCTTTGTATGGTCAACTCTGTCACACTGCTTAGGAGTCACCCTGAATGTCACACTGGAGAGGTTTCCCTGTCACCTGCCAGAAGATGGCCTTGTTGTTGCCAGCTCTGTCTTCATTGTGGAAACCTCCATGCCATGAATGGGTGGCTCATCCTCCCAAAGACCCAGCTTTGTAGGACTGTGTCCATGGGATTCTCAGTGACGAGAGTAATGTTTGTCACAGGATGGGTGCCCTGTGAATCCTTGGCGGGTGAATGAATCAGAGTCCCTTGTAAGCATGGCAATGTGTCCACCCTCTAGTTTGCAGGCTGGGATGTGGGTCTGATGTAACATGGCCTCTGAGCTCTCCTGAGATTCTGGAAATCCAGATTTTTTTTTTTAAAGTGAAATGTTCCAACTTTTAAAACACTGAACAAGCCAAAGAAAACATGCCTACAGGCCACATCCAGGCCACAGGCTGCCAGTGTGTGTGTGTGTGTGTGTGTGTGTGTGTGTGTGTGATCTCTGTTCGGTGTTCCAGCCATTCCCGCGGCCCAGGCACATGGCTTTGAAGAAGGGGAAAAGCACCCTGGCCTTCACCCTAGACCTGGCATGGGCTCAGATGGATGAGACCATGAGAACTGAGGGCTGGTTCTCATCAGGGGCCTCTGAAGGGGAGCCCTGTGGTTGGCGTCCCAGAGCATCTGGCTTTCGAGATTGGTTTGTGTATTTTCCTATGCATATGAGCTGACGTCTGGCGGGTCTGCGTGCTTTAGATTCAGCACAGCCCTTGGAAGCCCACGCTTTGGTGTCAGGCACATAGTGGCTAAGGACCATTCTGGCTTTCACCAACAGCTCAGCATGGCTTTAGCATTCAAAGGCGGGGAGGAAGACATTTCTTGAACGTTTTAAAACATCATCGTTTTCTTTGGCACAAACACAGTAACATCAAACAGTAATAATAATAAGATTCAGATACAATTTTACCCATCAAATGACAAGATATTTATTTTTCTGAATTTCTTTTCAGCCCTGATGTCTAAGAATAAATTTTTAAATTCTCCTTTGGCCTCTTTTTCTTTAACTTTATAGCAGTGGTCTTTTTCTGAGCGGCCAAGTAACCCCCAACACTGCCTGCCATCTTGCTCAGAGGACTCCCCACTGGGAGGGTTTTGTTGTTTCTGAGTTTCAGAATACATTTTGTAGACTATGTGATGGTAGTTTTTTTAATAGGCTATGTCTTTGGGATAAATTCTCACGTCTTATATCAAAAGAGGGTGGGGTCTGTTTATATCATCAGAGTGCTTCCTGACTTATATGTATAAACTTATCAATTTGTATGTACCAGCACCTGTGTACCAATTTGCATATATAAATAGTGAGGTAGAATTTTGGGTTGCCCTGCAACTTTGGCTGTCTGATGTTTAATTTTTCTGAAGGTTACCAACTTAAGGTTTATAAACAGTCCTGTAATATTGCTTTAATTTGCCCTCCTTGGATGATGGATGACTGTGAGCGTGTCCCCATACTTTGTATGGGTAATGGGTGCTCTCGTCTCTAGCCTCTCTCCCCCTTTCCTCCCTGCTGGAGTCTTGATTGATTGAGCAAGTTCTTTACTTTTTATCAAGTTCCCAGTAGAGCAGAGAATAACCCACTTTCCAATATTTCTGAACTTGTAGTTTAGCTTTGCTACATGTGGCTGGCTATTGGTTTCTTTAAATGACATTTTACTTACTATTTGAACTTTTCATACATGTTTACAGTATACATTATACAGTCTTATACTCCTACTGCCTCCGTCCAGCTCCCCCTGAACCTCCCATCCTGTCTCCCTCCCAACTTTATGTCTCCTTTTAAAGTATTATTTTTTTTTGTTTTGTTTTGTTCTGTTTTTGAGACAGGGTTTCTCCGTGTAGCCCTGGCTGTCCTGGAACTAGTTCTTTAGACCAGGCTGGCCTCGAACTCACAGAGATCTGCCTGCCTCTGCCTCTTGAGTGCTGGGATTAATGTATTATTAGTAAGAGTCCCCCGAGTTCCATTAGTGCTGACCACTTTAGATTCTGTCTGTGTCACGTGTTCATTTCCAGAGGAGCTGACTGAGTGACTAGGAGAGGCCTCCCCATGATCGATCTCACTGTGTGTGTACCACCCTCGAAGTCACAGGGATGATGCTACTGTGCTGTGCCAAGCATCCCCAGGGCTGCCCAGAGCCTGGCTATCAATGGGGCATAATGTCTTACTGAGCACAGGGCCATGAGAGTGCTTACACTGTGGCTGTGTTCTGGGGCCCCAGAGAAGACAGTGGCCCCCATTTCCCATCTGAAAGGCAGCAGGCCAGGCCAAGCATGGGAAGGTGGGCACTGAGGTCATCCGCTTTGGTTGCACATCACAGCCTCGTCTAGGGCAGGACTTCTGACAACTGTTTCCTGCAGGGAGAGCGTTCCTACGCCATAGCTGAGAGAAAGATAAAGAGACGTTGCTTGATGCCCAAATCAATGGCTGGGGCAGGCCAGGCACCTGGGGAACACCTAGCCTGCTGTCCCCATTCAGGGTTCAGCTGGGACAGTCACACTGGAGCTTCTCTTGACTCCAGGGTATAAGGATGCTCGATGCTGGGGTTTCCATCAAAACTGCTAATTTTTCCTCTAAAATTCTCATCAGGATCCTCCTAACTTGTCCACTGCCCTGTCCCAAAGCCACTACCTAAGCCACTCATTCTGAAATATCAACCTGTGTATTCACTTCCTATTGCTATGTAATAAAACACTTCACACTTTAATGGGCTCTGATAAAACACTATCATCTTGCGGCTTTTGTGGGATAGGAATTCAGGGGCATCTGAGAGCGGAGGCTCTTGCCTTAGATGTGGGGAGGTCTCCCGAGGTTACAGCTCTGGTTGGAGGGCCAAGCTTCTAAGGTGGCGAACTGATATGGTAGGAAGTTGGCTCTGGTTGTTGTAATAGGGTTCAGTTCCTCCCCTCAAAGGCCTGGGCAGCCTTTGTGAAGTGGGAGCTGTCTTCTTCTGGGAATGGGGTGTAAAAGAATAAGAAGTCAATCATCTCTCCCTGCCACACTGCATAGATCTGGCCTGGTGCATGTGGGAAGAGGGTATTCATGGACATAAATCCCTGGAGATAACTATGGCTGCAAGCCACGTTGAATACCATACGATGCCCCCTAAAACTCGCACACTGGAATCCTTACTCCAGTGCCTGAGAATCTGCATTTACTTGGGGATAAAACCTATAAAGGGGAGATTAAGTTGACATGGGCTCATTCAAGTGGACCCTGACCCCATCAGACTCATGCCTTTATTATAATAAGAGGCAGCCAGGACACAGGCATGTGCAGTGTGAAAGCAACGTCAAGACAGACAAGTCAGCCCGAGGGCCCAGGGAGCCAGCCCTGCTGACACCTCAGTCTTGAACTTCCAACTTCCAGAACTGTCAGGAAGCAGGCTTCCGGGCGTGAGGCTGGTACATTGCTGCTACCCTAGCAAATGAACATCAACACGGATGGCTACAGCTAATGAGTGACAACGGAAAGTGAGATCTTATAGTCCTATGGGGTCAAACAAAATGAGGTCTGAGTTCTTTGCATTGAGGATGGCCCAGTCAGAGGCATTTCTGAAAGATCTCGAAGCCAGCCAGGCCTGTTACCACTAAAATTCATGTGGGAAAGGGGGAAATGCAGGAAAGGCACGAGTTCAATGGGCCATCACCAGCCCTGTGAGCACCAGTCAGAGCAGCCCTTTGACTGGAGCCAGGAGGGAGCCTTCCCAAAGAACGGGGCACCAGGGTGTGCCTCCACCACGGTGTGTCATTTCCTGCTATGGTCACATTTTCTGGGTGGGCTCCAGGGATTCTGCTATTTCCTTAATAAGAGAATGAGAAACC
Organism: Ondatra zibethicus; assembly: GCA_004026605.1. Taxonomy (NCBI): domain Eukaryota; kingdom Metazoa; phylum Chordata; class Mammalia; order Rodentia; family Cricetidae; genus Ondatra; species Ondatra zibethicus. The sequence goes on along the minus strand of PVIU01001610.1, from coordinate 22,690 downwards.
ACACAATGGGCCTCAAAGGCTAAGCTAAGGCTGTCCCAAGGCCAAGTGTGGGCAGGCCTGGACTTTTCAGCCAAGATCAAGGTGCCAGGAACTCTCCACTGCCAAGATGGGGCCACTTAAGAGCAGCCAGTCCAATTATCTAAATAAACACTGGCTTGCAAGAGTGATTAACTTCAGTCATAGCGTTAAACAATTGCCAAAAAGCAAGAATTCAAATGGTCGAGTATCTTGTTATCACATGTATTGGGGAGGAGGGGAGCTTGGCAGCAACAGACGGGCAAGCAAAACCTGTGTGGGCGTGGCAGTAACCAGCTTTAAAGAAACAGCAAAATCCTGGGAATGGGGCCTAGCTCAGCACCCACAAGGGCACAGCCAGCCCTGAGTCAGCCCTGAAGTACCTTGGCCACTTGCTGAAGTCACGGCTAAGATAAAAGCTCTGGTGATAGACGAAGTCTTGTGGTAAAGTAAGTTCTCTCACTAGAGTGTGGAGTCTGCTCGGATTGTTCAAGTGGGGGTCCTCATATCCTAGGCCTGGAAGGTTGCGTTCTTTCTCTGTTAGTCTTTAAGCCTATGTTCAGGTTGAGGATGTAGCTCAGTTGGGAGAGTGCTTGCACCAGGCCCTGGGTTTGATTGCAGCATTGCATAAACCAGGCATGGTGATGCATGTCTATAATACCAGCACTTGGGGAGATGGAGGCAGGAGGAACAGAAGTTCAAGGCCTTCCTCAGCTACAGATTGAGTTTGATGCCAGCCTAGGCAACATGAGACCTTGGCTCAAAAAACCACTAATAGCAACCAGCTCAAAAAAAAAGCTCAGGCATCTGTTTCTTCATAGCTCTAAGAAATGTCAGCTTTCTAGAACATTCGTTTCCATCTGTAGTACACAATGGCACTATTTCCCTAAATAGTGGCCTATCAGTGTGTCCCAGGGTTCACGCTCTGGCACTCTCAGGTAGAGCAATCTATGACGAAGAATTCCCACGGAAAGTCCCATATTCGCATGCAAACATCTAGCTCTAAGCAGGTTCAATGTGACATTGCTTACTGTGTTAAAAATGGGGGGATGGGCGGCGGTGGTGCACACGCCTTTAATCCCAGCACTTGGGAGGCAGAGGCAGGCGGATCTCTGTGAGTTCGAGGCCAGCCTGGTCTACAAGAGCTAGTTCCAGGACAGGCTCCAAAGCTACAGAGAAACCCTGTCTCGAAAAACCAAAAATAAAAAAAAAATGGGGGGGGGACATTTGAATGTCGCACAGGGTGTTACAAGCAGATAAAAAACAAGGCAGCTCTTTATAACTAATAGAAAGAAGAGATGCAGAGGTGGCCTCGTGGGTAACAGCATGTACCGCTTTTGCCAAGGACCTAGACTAGATTCCCAGCCACCTGTGACACCAGCCCCTACATCATCCCAAGACGTCTGACCTCCACAGGTGCCAGCATTCACATGCACACACCCGCACACTGACCTACGCACACACACACACACACACACATGCACACACACATGCACACACACACACACACACACACACACACACTGACCTACGCGCACACACACACACACACACACACAGGAATAAAAATCTGAAAATAGAGCTTGTGTTTACGTGTCACAAATTTGCTGATAAAGGGGAAGAACCCCATGCACAGTTAAAGATGTGGGCACCATTGAGGGGAAGGATATTCACACAGGAAAGTGCCGAAGGGATGTTCTTTTAAACGTTTTTAGATTTATTTGTTTAGTTTATGTACTTGAGTGTTCTGCTTGCATATATGAACATGGGGGGCCTGGTGCCTATGAAGGTCAGAAGAAGATGGCATTAGATGTCCTGGAACTGCAGTTACAGACAATTGTGAGCCACTGTGTGGGAACACAACCAGGCTCTCTCCAAGAACAGGAAGTGCTCTTAACTGCAGGTCCGTCTCCACAGCCCCTCTCTTGTTTGAAAAGAGGGTCTCATGTAGCTCAGGAGTGCCACAAGTTCCTGACCCTCTTGCCAGCACCTCCCATGCATGTGCACCAACACTCAGCTCAGGGGGGTTCCTTCCCGAAGAGCAGCGTTTGCTGGGGATTTTTTTCCTCTCCAGTGTTGTTTTATCTATACATGAAAACATGAACTCAGGTATATTTTGTAAAAAGAAAAAGCAAGAGTTGTATTTTACAACCTCAGATTCCCAAGACAAATTTTTAAACTCACACAGGTACAGTCTTCCCTGTACAGGCAATATCTACAGAGACCATATTCACCTGGAGAATCACAAACTTTCCTACTTAAGAGGAGAGGGGAGGCCCGTGGAGATAGGGCTAATTTTAGTCTGGCATGTACATTCAAATTGTGGCTTAGAAGAAACAGAACTTTTTTAAAAAAAGATTTTATTTGTGTGTGTGTGTGTGTGTGTGTGTGTGTGTGTGTGTGCCATATCTGTGTGCAGTACTTAAGAAGGCCAGAAGGGGGTGTCAGGATCTCACCAAACTTAGGGTGGAGCCCCTGAACAGTAAAAAAAAAAAAAAAGTAAATATTCTCAGCTCAGAAGTCTAAATTATAATGAAGCTACTGAGGACACCAAAACATATCTACTCTGCCTTACGTACCCACAAAGCAATCAATAAAGTGGTAGAATATCAAAAGCATAAGCCCTCCATAGTGTCTGAGAGGAGAGACCCTCTATAGTGTCTGGGTAAAGCTAAGTTTTACAAGAATAACTCAAATACCACTGCAGAAACTTTTACATTTTAAACAACACACACCAAGTCTCTCACCATTCAAACACTGGCTTCTATTTCAACACAGAGTTTTGTTTTTGCATTTAAGGAACTTTAGTCCAGGCCCATAATACCAAGATTTAGAACACTGAGGCATGGGGTCACCAATTCTAATCTAGCTTGGCGTAGATGGTGAGATCTTGTCTCAAAGATAAAACAAACAGAGCACATTAAGGAAGCTACCAGGCATGGTGATTCACACGTACAATCTCGGCATTTAGGAGACTGAGGCAGGAGGATTGTCACAGGTTCAAGGTTAACCTGGGCTGTATATAGAATGAGACACTATCTCAAAAGAATTGTTTTTAAACAAAGCATGCTCATGTATACTCTTCCATTTTAAAACTGTGCTAATCCTCAAGACCTTGGGACGGACCTTAAAAGAAGTAGGTTGGGGTGAGAAGCCTACTTTTCTCTATTAGTCAAAATGGCCTCTGCCATCCTCGAGAGTCCCCGTTCATCTCCCTCCACACCTCTGGTTTTTTTTTGTTTGTTTGTTTGTTTGTTTTTCTTAGACAGGGTTTCTCTGTAGCTTTGGACCCTATCCTGGAACTAGCTCTAGTAGACCAGGCTGGCCTTGAACTCACAGAGATCCGCCTGTCTCTGCCTCCCAGGTGCTGGGATTAAAGACGTGCGCCACCACCACCTGGCCACACCTCCGTTTTAAGCCTTAACATTTAGTTGTGGATGTAGCATATACATTTTTCCTTCACAAGAACAAAGAAGGCAGATAATTTAGACAAACATTTCACAAACAGGGCTTTCCCTCCCGTGTTAGCCAGCTTGGCACTGTCATAAAACACCTGAGGGGACCAACACATGAAGACCGGAGGTTTATTTTGGCTTAGTTTTCAGAGGCTCCAGTCCATGATTGGTTGGTCCTCATGCTTTTGGGCTCATGGTGAGGAGCACAACATGTGGGAGTGTGGTTCAGCAAAGCTCTCATCTCACGACCAGGACACCAAAAAGGGAGGAAGAGGAAGGAGCCAGGGGCCAGCACCCCCATCGAGGTCATATCTTTGATGCCTGGAGGACCAGGCCTGTCTACTTTCCAGTAGTGCTAAGCTGGGGAGTGATGCTGTAGCAAAACGGCTGTAGAAGGACATATAAGACTGTGGTGACTTCTAACACCAGTGACAGTGATGACAGTGACAGTGATGCTAACCAGGTCCCTTGGGTGCCAACATTAGATACTGTCCTTAACGGCTATCAGAGGACAATCACACTGGCCTGTGAAGGCAGTTCACTGTTGTCCCAGTAGGGAAACTGAGGCTTTGCAGGAACGGTGGCCAGCCTGACGCTGCACTGGCCATCACTGCTGTGTTTTCCCGCTGCTGACATCCTGTGGCATCTTAACCGCAGCAGACATACGAGTCTAGGATTGTTACTGCAGCCAGTGTTCAGTTAATGAAAGACCTGAAACCAACTAACCTGGAAGGAATAGGAGTTTATTTTGCTCAACGTTGCAAGGGCTGAGAAATCTAAGAGCATGGCCCTGGCTTCCCATCAACATCCGAGGGCGTGCATTTTGTCATAGTCCAGGGTATTACAAGAGAAGGCAGAGCCAGCAGCCCACTTCAAGTCCTCTTCTACTATTTTGTATGTGTATATGTATGAGCTTGTGTGTGTGAGAACGCACATGTGTGGATGTGTGTCTATGAGCCAGAGGTCAACCTCGGGTGTTGTTCCTCACATGCCAGCTAGCTTGTTTCTTGAGACAGGGTCTCTCCCTGGCCTGGAGCTCACTAAGTGGGCAAGGCTGGTTGGTCAGTGAGCGCCAGGGACCCACCTGTCTTCTCCTCCTAACGCTTGCATGCTTTACCCTTGGAGGCCAGGAGGCGACACCAGATTCTCCTGGGTTTACAGGCAGCTGTGAGCTGCTCCGTGTGGGTTCTGGGAACACCTCAGATGGCCTGGAAGAGCAGGCAGTGCCCTTAACTTCTGAGCCATCTCAGCCCCCAGCACTGCAGGGAACCGCCGAAGCGAGGCATAGTTGATCCACCCACGATAATGACATGTGATTTTGTGCCCGTTTACTAGTTCATTCTTCCATCTGTTTGTCAGTTGCTTACCAGGGTCCTCCAGTGACTGGGCAGTGGGGACTGGATGATGAACAGCATGGGCATCTTCCCACACGGAGCTTGTCGTCATGTAGAAGGAAGTCTTAAACAAGGCAAATACTTCAAAGCATTGTGGCCATGAAGTAAATAAGGGCCCCATTCGGGGCTCTGTATCTGCGGCCAACGACAGGCTGCAGAGCCCAGGGCAAGGCAAACATCCAGGTGCTTTGACAAGGACTACATCAGAATTTCAAGGTGGTGACAGCAGGTCCTTAGGCCTAGCTCGGGATGTCCCGAAGGCTGATGGCCAAGCTAGTGCAGCGCATCTTGGTTGGTTCAACAAGACAGATCAGCAGAGAAACAGTCTTTGACCGGAAGTTCAGTGCATGTACGTACAGCAAGTGCTGTAAGCTGTACAGTCAAGTGCAGACCAGCCTGACGCTCTCACTGCCCCTTCCCTTCCAGACTGCCTGTCTTACACGGCTTTACAAGTCCTGTCCAGGAGGTGCTATGGGAAGCAGAGATGTAAGGTCCTCGTCGATAACTACCACTTCGGAAGCCCCTGTCTTCCAGGAGTGAAAAAATACCTCACTGTCGCCTATGCCTGTGGTAAGAAAAAACCCTCAGCCAGCTCCGTGAACACACGCCTGTCAGGAAATGGTAGCCACGTCCAAACAGGAGTGTGTGTGACACTTTAATTGCACATGGCAGGCAGTGCATGGCCAATAAGCACAAGCAAATGATGGAAGAACGGAGAGAGGTTTAATGGCTGCATCAAGTAAGGAGTACACTAGCGTCTTTCAAGCTTGTGCAACTAGGAAAGCACCTTGGGGGGTGGTCTACAGTACTGAGCATGCTCAGTTTGAGTTCATGGTGCGAGTGGGAAAGATGGCTGAAACATTCCTAGGTTAGCCCAGCATCATAGAGTAGACATTAAAAGGTGAAAATGGTGGACAGAGACTCCTCTGGAGTTCCTGCCACAAAGGTGGCAAACAGGATGTGGGCGGAGCAATGCACACCTGCAACCCCAGCTTTCAGGAGGCTGAGGCAGAAGGAGTGCTGGGAATTCAAGGGCTGTCCTGGGCTACAAAGAAGTTCCTATCTCAAAGCAACAGCAATAATGATCATGACAGACAGGAATGCTTTGGGTTGTACACAACATCTCTTTCCCAGCACGCTTTTAGTTGAAATCAAAGGAATAGACACTTTTTGAGTCCATGCACACTGGCACTTGCCACGAAGGGTGCCGCCCTGGTTGCTGACAGAAAGAGCACCACAGCTCAGCTGGTTACCGCTGAGTCACCTCACACACCCCCAGACCTTTCCTCTCAGTTATCCTTGTTTATGGCATTCACATCAGATAAGCAATAGGGATTTCTTTGGTCAAAAATTGTTTTGGGAGCACATCAGGTAATCAGATTGGCCATGGATGGGGTGAGTAGGGATAGAAACAAGCAACTGGGGACAGAGTTGAGGTCACTGAGAACGAACGATTTCTATCCTGGTTCTTAGGGAGCCCTGAAGTGTACTGATGCCGTGTGAGTTTGGCTCCTCCTTAGGTTTCCTGTACCATTTGGAGGCCCTAAATGACTAGCCCACTGTGCTGCCAACAGCTGTGTTAGCTGCATGCCCTCAGCACGGATGCAAGGCAGCACAGGCTCGCAAGTGTTGCAGCAGCCCCTTTGCTGGCCCAGTGTCCTTAGAAGGAAGTGAACTCCATGCTCTACTTGGATTCCGTCTTCAGCAAACCACTTCAAAGCGAGTCGGCAGCAGTTTTCAGGGTACTGTGGCGGTCTGCTCCATAATCCTGACATACCGTTTGTTCTTCTGAAATGAGCATGGAAGAGAAGGGAAATGGGGAAGCCCAACAACAAAGAACTTGATGCCTCCCCTGAAGAATATCGTTCATTAGGCTTTGGTTATTGAAACAGCTTTATTGAGATAGAATTGCAGAGTGTGCCTGGTCAAACAAACAGTCTATGCTTTTTAGAATATCCATGATTATGCAACTGCCATCATAGGCAGTTTAAGAATACTGGCATCGCTATAATCCATTCTGAACCAGTTTGAAACCAGGGTCTTGTCTCGTCCAGGGCAGTCTTAAAGTTACTATATAATCAAAGACAACTGTGAACTTCAGACCCTCCTGTCTCCCAGGTGCTAGAATTACAGGCGTGTACCATGACTAGAATTACAGACATGTGCCATGATCACACAGTAAACAGGCAGGCTTCCTACGGCGACCTGTGTTTCACAGCTGCATGATCTGCTGGGATGTTGACAAAGCTCATCGCAGAACACCCTTCCCCTTTAGCTTCTCCCTGCGGTTCTGCATCTCTACAGCCTCTGCCATTCACAGAGAGCCAGGAGACAGACCTGAGAAAGAAATGCCATGTCTGTCAGGGAAAGACAACACAGCCAGGGTTTTACTGCTGCCAGGGGACCAGAAAGAGTATTCTTGAGACTCAGAGATGAGCAAGAGGTTATTGAGGTAGAAAGCATTTTTCCCGGGGCTGCTGTGTTCCTGGGGTCAGTGCTGTGTCTTGCAGCCTGCCGAGAGGGTCTCTCACAGCATCTCTGCTGTGGCCCTCTGGGAAGCCACCTCATCCTTACAGGCATAAAGGCGCCAGGGTCTCCTGGATTGGGAGGTTCACGGCTTAGGGCTGTTCTCTGCTTGCTGGTCCTGGGATGTCTCCAGAAGAATTTAGTTAAGCACTCAGAGAAGGAAATGAGGTTTTCTTGTAGCTGGAGATGACTTACAAAGTCTCCGCGAAAGTAATGCTGCAGATCTCGCCTGGTTTGTGTTGGCGTCACTTCTACTTCCTGTTGCCACTAGATATCATCTGGGCTGAGGCAAAAAATGAAAATAAGCAATTTTCTGCAGCTAGAATACTTGGCATCCTCTCCCTTCTCCCAGTTGGCAGCAGTGTTTCTCCTTCCTAACTCTCTCTCTCTCTCTCTCTCTCTCTCTCTCTCTCTCTCTCTCTCTCTCTCTCTCAATCTCAGGTAGCCCAGGCTAGTCCTGAACGAACCCCCTACATAGCCAAGGATGACCTTGCTGATCCTTCTCCCACAAAACATCCTTTCTTATGTCTAGTATACCATGTGAGCCCAGATTGCTCGGCTCCTCTTGGTTTATGAAGAAGTGAGGAGAAAGTTCAGAGAAAAGGCGGAGTAGGAGTTGGGGGGAGGGTCAAACTGACTAGTCAGTTTGCTTTCCTGTCTCTCAGATATGTTCGTGTCTCCATTAGCAGCTTTCTGAGGCATTCTTCCAGCCTGGCATCCACCCACCGTGAGACACCTCGGTGGACTTCACGACACTTAAAACTGTGTAGCTGTCCCCTGTTTTCATGCCTCTCTCCCGAAGTGTCCCATGCTCTGCACCCTGTCCACGTTAATGGGTCCTAATCAACTTCTGTCTCTAGACCGAGCTTCTCTAGGCAGCTCACAGAAATGAAATTACACAACAGATGGTTTTGGTGCCTGGCTTCTCTCACGGAGATTCATTCCTGTGCTCTCTTTATTGCTAGCATTTTCCATTAGATGAGTGTACTGTAGTTTGGTTATTTTCCTCATTGGTTTTATTTGAGATGGGGTCTTGTTGTGTAGCCCAAGCCAGCGTCAAACTTGAAACTCTGCTACCTCAGCTTTCCCAGCTTCAGGAACTTTTCAGAGAAAATAGCTGTTTTATATTAAATATGCATGTGTGTGTATTTGTGCAGAGGTCACCTGCAGAGGTGGGTCCCTGGGGCTGGACTTACAGGCAGTGCTAAGCCACCAGTGTGGTACTGGGAACAAACGCAGGCCCTCTGCAGCATCAGATACACTGTTCACCTCTGGGTGATACATATATCACCACTGCAGATATATGACGAAGATTTTACCTGTCTTGCGTATTTGATGACCTCGTATGTGTCAGTGTGCATGTGGGGGGGGGGCAATAAGTGACCTGAAAAGTATTTTGCAAATCTTTATCTACATTGTACCTTGAATATATATTAAATGCAAAAGTGTTTTTAATGTGCACATATTTCAAATACTTCTTTTTGACTTTTAGTTCCCAAGAACATACTCACAGCGGTCGACCCAGCCGTTGCTAATCTAAACCCTTCTCTGAAGAAAGATGATGAATACGGTAATTTTTATGGCTTACTCATAGTATTTCCTCTTAAGTGAAGTTAAAGAGCCCGTGAGCATCGTCAGGAGGTTAATCCTTACCTGTTCCTCCATTTGGAGGGCAGTTAGAAAATGATGAGTGGAGCTAGCATGATTTGCTCATTAGCATTTCCATGTGTAGCCAGGACCTGACAACATCCCGGTTGAAAAAAAAAAAAAAAGAGCCCGTGAGCGCAGTCAGGCACATGGGGCTGGAGGGAAAGGCCTGAGGTGTTGGGCTGCTCTAGTGGTACCAACAGGGCATGGTTGGCACTCACACATGGCAGCCAGTGTCTTTCAAAAAAGAATTAAAATCAAAGTAAAATAAGTTTACCCCATTCTCTTCCATGCCTCTTTTTCTCCCTGAAAGACAATAATAATAAAATCACTTTGAAGAGCAGATCTTCTCAGAAACAACTTGGGTTCTTGGTGGTACAAGGAGCTTGCTGCAAAGCTGGGACCCAGAGCCAGTTGACCTTGCCAGTCCTTAAAGGTCACTTCCCCTCTGCTCCCCATCTAACCTTATAAATAGGGACATAGATTTCTTGATTTTACTTTTAACATTTATTGATGTATGTGTGTATGTAAGTGGGTATGGACACGTGTGAGTGCGGAGGTCAGAGGCCAACTTCCAGGAGTCCGTTCTCTCCTCCTGTAAACTCTGTGAGCCCTGGGGGTGAGCTCACACCATCAGCTCAACCCACTGAACGTCGCTGCCAGTCTGCATTTGTTTGGCTTTTGTTTTTTTGAGACAGGGCTTCTCTGGGCAGCCTTGGCTGTCCTAGAACTTGCTCTGCAGACCAGGCTGGCCTTGAATTCCTATGATTTTTTTAAATGACCTACAGACAAATTTAGCCTGTTGAGTTCTTCACAGAAACTGCAGAGATCCCACAGACTACATAAGATGCTAATTTTGTGTAGCAAGGGTTTCGTCTTGTGTTATTTTATTTTACTTATTATGCCTGCCCCCAGTTATGAAAGTAAAGTATAGGTTTACTTATATACTTCACTTTCATAAAAGTGTCTTAGGAAATGATTCTAGAACTTTCCATACTTGCTCAAACCAGCAAGGTGTTCAAGCCGCTTAAATAAAACAGCTCGGTATTTACACAGAGCCCACACAACCCTCCTGTAGGCTTTAATCTCTAGATTGCTTACCGTCCTTGTCACATTGTCAATGCCATGTCATGCTGTTTCGTTTAAGAAATGATGAAAAGAAAGAAATCTGTACATGTTCAGATTTCTTCTGAGCATCTTTTTTCGCTGTCTGTGGTTGAATTCATGGGCGTGGACATCTCTGACACAGAGGACTGGCTCTGTGCTTTGCTCCATGTGTCCTTCCTGCTACAGGAAACACAATGCCACCCTTAGCCCAGAGCATTCCCCACACTCTGGCTCACAGCACCCTGTCTACCATGCTCTGTATCTCAGCTCCCTTCTCTCAGGGCTCCCACCTGATCCTAAAGGACCCCTGTCCTTCTTCCGTGCAGTCCCCCGGTCTACATCTCTCTTAGAGACATCTGCCCTGTGTGGTCCTGCCAGGGCTCCCTGAGCTCCAGCACTGGCCCATTGGCACCTGCTCAGTGCCCATCCAGGCAGCGCCCTTGCATCCAAAAGCAGGCCAACCACATACACACACATGCGTGTGTGAGAGAGAGACACACACACATCAAACAAACAATCCTCCCATGCCTCCCTCCACAACCCAAGGTTTGTCGTATCTCTAGTCCACAGAGCAGACAGTATTCCTGGCTAAGATGAGACATTATTTACTCAGCCTCTAGAGGCGTGATGGATGGCATTGCCTTTGGCATGGACTAGCACATTCTGCTCTGGAGCGGGTACATGAGCTGCACCTGGAGCTGGAACTGACGCTTTGAATCCCTTTAATCATTTGACATTTTCAAAGACGGCTTCTGCATGAGCTGCTCTTCTTGTGACTGGGACAAAACACCCGAGAAAAGCAGCGCTTGATTTTGGCTCATGGTTTAGGAAAGGATGCGGTCCATCATGGCGGCAGGATAGTGAGATGGTTAAGAACCAGAGGGCAATTAGAAGCGGGGTCAGGTTATAAACCTCAAACCCCACCTCCAAGGTCCACTTCCTTCCATGAGGATCCACCTTCTCAAGGTTCCACAGCCTCCCAAACAGCACTGCCAGCTGGGGACCAAGCCTTCCAGCCCGTGAGCCCATAGGGACATTTCACATTTAGGCCTCCGCACTCAGTGCTGAGTTTCCCACTTTAGTCAGAAGCCCAGCGGTTTGATATCTGTGACTTTTAACTCTGCGGCAGGCCCAGCTGAAGGTCAACAGGGCTTTCAGGACAGGTACACCCCGTACTCCTCCGACCAACGGCCTTTGCATGTTGCAGGTATAAAATTCGACCCAAGTGGATCGAGGGTTGTGCGAAAAGATGGTGTTATTGTCAGCAACTCTCTGGCTGCGTTTGCTTACATTCGAGGTAGGTGAACGAGTGGGAGCTTCTTGGGGTGCAGAAGGGTTTACTCGCTTCCTCACTGATGGATACCCTGATAACGAGGGGAAAGTGGCTTTTAAGGTGTACCTGCAGTGCCGTGATATCCAGAAGCACAGGGCTGAGATGCAAATACAGCTGCAGCCATAAAACCAAGGGACCTGCAGGAATAAAACTGAATTGCTGAGGGTTTGGTCTCCAAAGGAATTTCCCCCTCCCCCTTGAAAGATAGAAATGCATTCCCCAGATCTAAGAATTAGGATTATTGAATTCTACTCACAGTTGGAAGAAAAACAAGGCAGACCACATAAGAAGCAGAACAGGTCCTGCCATGGGATGACGGCCACCTGGGGAGGCTGGAGAATGACAATGGTTGCCAAGGTTTCCTGGTTAGTCTTCCCAGGGCTGACACCTCCTCCAGGCCTGGCCCTGTGCAGTCCTCTCTGAGGAGGAATGCGCACTCCTTGCTCCCTTCCCGCATGACCTAGGACAGATTGTACCTTGCAATGTTGTCTGCAAGTTTCAGCACTGGCTTCCTGCTCAAGGAAGGCGCCGGCATCCAGCTTATGGCGCATTACTTAATACAAGACCCGGGACTCCATTCTGGCTCATGGTTCTGGAGGTCAAGTTCAAGATCCAATGGCTCCACCGGTTTGGGCTGTGGTGAGGGTGGGGCATCATGAGTGATCACATTTTGAACTAGAGGAGAGGAAGAGAAAGGAATAGAGCAGGGTCCTACAATCACCTTGATGGTGGATGCTTAATGACCTAAAGGCTTTTTCCCATTGATCCCACCTCTTAAAAGTCCACAGCACCCCACAAGGCCACCATGGGAGCCAAACTTTAGGTCTCAGGGGAACATTAATCAAAACCGTGTAGAGGCCAGAAACTCCAAGACCTTCTGTAAAATGCCCAGTATCAGGATGTGTGAATGTCGCTATTTAAACCTGATGGGGCTGGGCTTATGTGGGGTAGAGCTTCCTCTGAGGGAAACCAAGGCTTGGAGAAACATCTCAACACAGGAGCTAGAGAGCCTGGCCCCAGCACCCCGTCCCTGCATCATTTTCCCACTCAGCATTCCTCCTGTGAGTTTACCTTATCCTGCATGGTTATTTGCCTTTCCTCCCCCCCCCCTTACACTTCTCTCCCGTGTCCATTCTTTCTGCTCCTGATGACTGTCAAATCCAAATGTGAACGTCTGGCTTTTGGAAGTGTGTTTACAGTTTCAAAGTCCCTTCAGGTGGAGGATGATGATGAAGAGAAGCAGGGATTGCTGTTGGCTGAGGTGTAGCCATGCTGGGCTTTCTGCTGCTGGATGCCATCCTTCCTCAGGCACCTTGGTCTTCTTAGCCACCACAACAAAACACTTTAGACTGGAGCTTAAGGAACAACTTCTATTTTCTGACAGTTCTGGAGGGAGGCTGGAAGGAAGCCCATGATCAAGAGCCTCCTTCTGGCGTGTAGACAGCCACCTGCTTGCTGCAGCCTCCTATGTACGTGTGTGTTGGGGTAGTGGGGATGGGAAGAGGCAAGTGTGAACTTTTCTAATCCCACCAGTCCTATCAGATGAGGACCTGTTGGTGAACTCTGTTAGCCTTAATTAGCTCCAGAAAGTTCTGTCTGCAAAGCCATACTAGGGGTTGGGGCATTATCATGCATTTGGGGAACATGATCAGTCCACTCTTAGGAGTGGGGCTCTGATCCTGAATTCTACACTTAAAGGAGCAGAGGGTCAGAGGAGTTGAACCATTTTCCAAGGGCACCATGGACAGCGGCTGGGTCCAGCTTCAGGCCGGGAGAGGGGCAAGGCTGTCAATCAGCTTCTACAAAGAAGTTTGTCTTCAGGCTTTGGAGGGCTGGAACCTTTTACCCAGCACTATGTAAATATCCTTTTCTCTGTCCTTTCATGTGCTTGTCCTGCTACACGTCTGGATGATGTGCTTGCCTGTCTACTCTCCTTAAGGACAGACGGCTGTCATCTAGTTATCTCTGTCATATCTCTGTGTCTAGGACAGTTCTGGGGTGCACCAAGACACAGTGAGTAGCTAACAAATGGCTGAATAATAAATCCCAAGTTGGTATTATGGCTGTCTTATACTTTTATCATCTAATAATTTACAACTAATTTTTTTTTTTTTTGGTTTGTCGAGACAGGGTTTCTCTGTGGCTTTGGAGCCTGTCCTGGAACTAGCTCTTGTAGACCAGGCTGGCCTCAAACTCACAGAGATCCACCTGCCTCTGCCTCCCGAGTGCTGGGATTAAAGGCATGCGCCACCACCGCCCGGCTACAACTTATTTTCAATAGATCTGAAAAGATGGCTCAGTGGTTAAGAGTATTTGCTGCTCTTGCAGAGGACCCAAATTCAGTTCCCAACATCCATGTCAGGAGACTTACCACTGCATGTAATTCTAGTTCAGGGAACCTGACACTGTTCTTTGGCCTCTGTGGGTGTACATTCACATGGACACACACACACGTAAACTGTGTCTGTGGGTGCACGCATGCCATGGCATGAATATGAATGTCAGAGGACAATGTTGTGCAGTTGGTTCTCTCCTACAGCTGTTTGGGAATCAAATTCAGGTTGTCAGGCTTACGTGGCAAAAGCCTTTATCCAGAGCCTTCTCGTTAGCTGTCTACAACCCAGAATAATGCTGTCCTGTTAATGTGAGGACCGGATGGGATGTTGTTTAATTTTCTTGAGAGATGTTTCATTATGTCACAGCCAAGGCCAGGCGTGGGTCTGAAAAGCCTCGCTTCGGGGCTAGGCTCCCACGGCTGGGCACAGGCTCGTGTTTGCTAGGACACAGGACTTGATAGCGAGGCCACTGGCTAGAGCAGCTGGGGCACCGAGAGCTTGAGCAGGGAATTTTCCCATAAGCCGAGGGTGTCCCTCGATCAGGCCACCAAGTAGCTTTGCCACGTTAATGCAGTGAAGTAGACAGGGACAAGCAGATAGGCAGCCAAAACCGAGGGGCTTGACCTGCCCAGGGAAACTTGGAGGTTGGTGGAAAGGACACAAGAGTGTTCAAGGGACTCTGCTAAACAATGTTCCCTCTGGCCATTTATGTGATCTGCAAGGGCATTTCTCATGGAAAGGGGAAGTGTGTGTGTGTGTGAGTGTATGATATATGTTATCTATGTGTACTTGTGGTAGGTTTGGTGTGTGTCTGTGATAGATGTAAGTGTGATGGGTGGTGTGTATGGTATATATGTGGTGAATGCACATTTGTGTGCTGCGTTTGTGGTGTGTGGTAGGGTGGGGTACATGTATGGTGTATACTGTTTGTGTGTGTGTAGGTAAGGCTGGTGGCACTTGTTTATGATATGGGGGACTTCGGGTGGGGGATGGTAGTGTGTGCACATGTGTTTATGTATGTACGTTTATGTTCTGCAGAATACAGTTCATTAGGTGCTTCAGCAGAAGCCACTGTACCCTGCATAAGGAACTTATTTAGTCTTGCTCTCTAAATAAATAAATGACCCCTCCCAGAACACCAAATTAGTGTCTTATTGGCATCTGGCTTTGTGTATTATTGGCATCTGTGCCTACAGGCCTGCCTGCCATGACTCAATATTCAGTCGCTGTCCCTACTGTTCGGGGTTGTGCCTGTGTGTTCCACCCCAGGCAAGCCTGCCGAGAACTTTAGGGGTGTCTTTGGGATCTGGGAGCACAGCCAAAGCAGCCTTGTCGGTTCTCAGAACGGAATTCTAGGACATCGGAGGAGCTGTATGAAGGAGGAGAGATTCCATCACACATCCCAAAGCCAGCTACACAGCCCCTTCAGGGCGGACAAACAGAGAGCAGCACGGTGCTGTCACGTGGGTGTGGGCTCTAAAGTGTCCCCTGGGTCTCCAGCTCTGACAGGCAGTCCCGTCACATCGCTAAGTGCTGGCAGACCTGTCCCCAAGCACTGTGTGCTTCTTCCTCCTGGAGGACTCCAGCCAAGTCCCACAAGAGAGGGACCCTAGATGGAGGCCTCTGCTGGCTTATCTGGGTGTGACTAAATTTGAATTGGAGTTTGTGTTGGCCCCAGACCAGTATCTAAAGAGCAAATGGGGCCTAAAGGCCCCTGGCACCCATTCTGAGGCTCCTGGGGTCATTCCCTCCAGCCTGTGATGGACTGGGGCTAAATTTAGAATACCAACAGAAACTCTCTGAAGGTTCTGTTCAACCACACAAAAAGATTGCCTCATCTAGAGATTCTGTTTACTCATCTCATTCTATCAAGAGATGATAGAAGAGAGTCTGTCGGTTCTAGAAAATGGAGGAAATGCTTTCTGTGTAAAGTCCTGGGCAATGGGCAGAGCCCTGGCCTAAGCCCAGGTCCCAGTGAGTGGTGGCTTTGGAAAGTTCTAGTCTACAACATCAGGGGTTATCATCTCTAGAGTGCCATCTGCCTACACTCTGGGGACTGTGTGACAGTCACTCCATATGGATAGCAAGTTTTATTCCTATTGGGACTGCTGAGAGCTGCTCATCTTCTCCATCCTTGGCCACTGGACCCCACAAAGTCCTGTGGCAAGAGGAACCCCTGAATCCCAGGAGTAGAACCTGGACTGTGCCATCTAGAGAGGAGAGGGGTGGGAGACGCTGATTTTGTGGTAGCATGTGATGGGCCCCCAAGGACTCATTCACTCAATCTGATTAATCTCAATCCCTTAAAAACGGGGCCGGGGTATGACTCAGTGCTCAAACAGCAGCCCCGCATGTGTGGTGTCCCAAAGTTCAGACTTTGGGACAAAGTGTCTAACAAAAAGTCCTTAAATAAATAAAGAGGTAGAGTAACAGATCAAGTTTGTGGCAGAGCAAGATGTTGACCTGAGTCCATGGAGCCTGAGATCTGGTCGAGCACTGCACCTTTGCTTGGATGGGGGGGGGGTCTGTGAGTGATCTTTGGAGTGAGTTTCTGCCTGGAACTGGCTCTGACCCACCCATGAGTGGCTAGGAAATGAATTAAGGCTTCTCCCCTCTTAAACACTCACATGAGATATCAATTCCAACACATAAACTGTGAGGGACACTCAAGCAGCATCTGAACCACGTCAGAAGGCGAGTGTGACATTGGGGGAGGTGGAGCCGGCTTTGAACTGTGGGGAAGCCGGAGGGAAGGTCGGACCTGATGCCCTAGTCTTGGCATCCTTCATGTTGACTTCATTCTAAGAGTCAGTGTCTCCAGATAGGCCATCTGCCACCACTCCTAGAGGTGAAAGTGGCCCTTCTCTCTGTCGCAAAGGACTTGTGTCTCTGCAAGACTGAATCCTTTGTATACTTTGACTCTTCAACATTGTACTGATAGCATGGCAGATGTGATGTGCTGTCCCCTCTTCAGCCAAAATAAATGCTATTTCAGACATCTGGGTCTTAAAGGGAGTGGGGAGATGCCAGACAGGGGTAGGGTCACAAAGTGTGGCACAGATGAGTGAGTTACTCTAGGGACAGCTTGGGCCGCGGGAAGGGAGCTAGCTGGGGAGGTATCACTTTCGGGAAGATAAAGTGTCCTGGTTCCATCTCAACTGTGCGATCCCTCACTTCCAGGGACTCTAGAGCCCTGGAGTTTAGAGACTCCAGTCCAGACCCCTGGGGAAGGACAGCAGCTGGGAAGACAACCATCTTCATTGTTTTTCCCACAATAAAAGGCATGATGGTGTGCCTGGATAGGGTTCTGGGCAGCTGAGAGGTACTGAGAAAATGCTGGGGACACCAAAGCCCATTCCAGGAGTCCCAGGATTCAGTCCTGGTTCTGCCCGAAGAGGCTGCTGGCCTTTGCAGCCTTCCCTCTGAGCCGCAGCTTGAAAATTTATAAAAGTGTTCAATCAAGGGCTCCCAGCTCAAACCAATAAAGTTTTATTGGGACACATTCAGGCCCTGTGCTTTACATATTGTCGGTGGCTGCTTGCTATCATTTGAAGCTGACATGTCCCCCACAAGGTCATATTTGAATATTTGTTCCCTGATAGTAGTGTCCTTTAGGGAAGAACTCCGGTTAGCTCCGCTTTGCCACATGATCCTGTTGCCATGGCTTCTCTGTTGCCAAGGCAACTCCAAAATTAACCCTTTCAGACCCTCACTCACTCTGTTCTTCCCACAGCCCACCCCGAGAGAGCCGCCCTGCTCTTTGTGTCCAGTGTCTGTGTCGGCCTGGTCCTCACGCTGTGTGCCCTGGTCATCAGAGTGTCCTGTGCCAAGGACTTCCAGGAGCTGAGGCAGGGACGGGAGCATCTGGTACTAGCAAGCGACAAGGCTGAGGAGGACAGTGAGGAGGAGGCAGAAGAGGAGGAGTCCTCAGACTCTGAGTTTCCTGTGGAACTGTCCAGGTTTTGTAGGACTTCGTATCCAGCCTACAGCTCCATAGAAGCCGCTGAGCTGGCAGAAAGGATTGAGCGCAGGGAGCAAATCATTCAAGAAATATGGCTGAACAGTGGCCTAGACTCCTCAATCCCAAGGAACATGGGCCACTTCTACTGAAAACCAGACACATCTGGATGAGATCACACTTCCTGAAGAGGGAAGGATCCAGAATGCCCTGTCTCCCCACCCCCTCTTGTACCTTCTATGAAGGAGAATCTGTCATGTCATCTGAGACGGGTGAAGCCAGAAAGCTACCGAAGGGACATCTCGTACTGTTTACAGCACCCCCGGAATAAATGAGGAGGAGGAAGACTTGGTGTCTTGTACTTGTTTGAATGCATGTCTATACATTGATAATTCTCTATATAATTGATATTCACATTGACGCAGCACTTATAATACCAGGTGCTGGTTCATGCATGTTCATGAGATGGTACACCGATGAGTGGAGCACACAGGGGACGCGCAGATAGTCATTAAAGTTACAGTGATGGGAAGCGGTAAGAGGGCTCAGGGAGTAAAAGGTGACTGCCACCAAGCCTGAATGACCTGAGTTCAATCCCCAGAACCTACAGTGTGGGAAGGAGAGGACCAATAGAACTTTAATTATACCCATAGGACAGAAAGCAGGAGCTCACCATGTATTTGGTAATTAACGAATTAGCTAATTAATTGATTTTATATGTTGAGGCAGCATCGTCCTGTTGGCTTGGAATTTGTGAGCCGAGGTCTGATGGCCTCAGCCTCTTGAGTGCTTGGATTACAGTCATGTGACAGCCACATTACAGCCGTGTGACAGCCACGCTACAGTCATGTGACAGCCACCTTACAGTCATGTGACAGCCACGTTACAGTCATGTGACAGCCACGTTACAGTCATGTGCCACCCATGCCCGGTCCACAGATGATTTGTAATTCTCAACATCATTTGTTTAGAGCAGAGATGCACAGGATTTCTTAAGGGGAAGATGAGAAACTGCTCAGGCACTAGAGGCCAGGATTATTTTTGCCACCTCTGTGCCTAAAGGAGGCCACATGTGATGGCTTCCGTCAGCTCCCATGCGACAGATAAACATGGCTGCTTCCATGCACTGTCCTGGGGACACAGGGACTTGTGCTCCATTTACTTTTGCACTGCATTTGGTATAATCTCACAACTCACTTTTTTTTTTTGAGACCGGGTCCCACATGTAGCTCAGTCTGGCCTCAAACTCACGATAGTCTTCCTAGCTAGTGAGCACTAGGGGTGCAGGTGTGAATCAGGACACCCAGATTCACTGGCTTAAAAGAAAAAAATGTCAGCCATCTTGGGGCCTTGGGAAATGGCTCAGTGAGCAAGCAGCTTACCCTGCAAACTCTGATTTGAATTTGATTCCAGAACACAGGTAAGAAAGGCATGGAGCCCCTCCCCGACTCGCTCCCAGCCTAGCCATCGTGGCAAGTTCTGGGCCAATGAGAGACACTACTTTTAAAGGAGGGGGTGAGTGAAGAGTGATACCCAAAGCTGCCATTTTCACAGTATAAAAGCTATGCTAGCTCAGGGGCTGCACACTTGCTCAGGGGCTGCACACTTGCATGCAAGAGGCAGGATTTAGCTCATGCCTGGTTTTGTTCCACACAGTAAAAGTTTGCAGACTCCCAGGTCTAAATTTAATACCATGCTGCTTCTGTTGGTAAAATCCAGCAATCAACAGCATGGATAGGGAGCAAGTGGGGATGACTTTGAAACCACCGCAAAGCGCAGGTACTATCTGCTGGGAGCTGGCGCCTGGAGCCAGTGAAGGGGAATCACCGGTGCTTAGGAAGCGTGCAGGACAGAATCTGTAATGCATGATTTAGAAGGCTGCCCCTAGTGGACAGGAGGCTCACGGCAGTGCAGCTGTGACAAAGTGGGGTTTTGTCATGCTGCAGGCTGTGTGTTTGAACATTTGGCCCCAGCTGGTAGCTGTGGGGGATGTAGGACCTAGCAGGAGGAACTACACTAAGGGGTCAGGCTCTTGCCGTCCAACTGTCAGGCTCCTTGTCCATTGGTGCCCTCTGAACAAGAGACCCCGCATTTTTGCTGCCAAGAGAACTTCTGCTTCAACCACTGTGATGTTCAGGCTGTTCCCTCTGAAACTGCGTGTAAAATAACCCTTTCCTCCCTGAGGCTGTTTCTGCCAGTGACACAGAGGTGACTAATGCAGGATTTGAGGTGGTCCAGCACTATCTATCACACACACTGTATCGGTGACCTTTTGTTAACTCGACACAAGGACCTGTAGGCAAGCCTATGGGGGAATTTTCTTGAATAATGATGGATGTAAGAGGTTCCCACACCCTGGGCAGGTGGTCCTGGATGGGATTTTAAAAAAAGCAGGCTGAACAAGCCGTAAGGAAGAAGCCAAGAAGCAGCGTTCCCCTGGGGTTCTGCTCCGGTCTGCCCCGACTTCCCTCAATGATAGACTGCTGCAATGGGTATCTCTGCAAACCAAATAAAGCCTCTCCTCCCAAGCTGCTTTTGGTCATGGTGTGTATCACAGCCAGAGAAAGCACACGAGGACGTGTGCCTATTACAAGTGAGCTCTGCCTCTCCCCTCAACCCTACAGTAACTCTTCAAAGCCTGTAGGCAAGTACTGGCTGGTTAAGTACAGGGGCAAAGCACATGGCTAGAAAGGGCTTGGTCAGGAGAGATGTCGTGTTGTTTGAGTGGAAACTAAACTTCTTTGGGGTTCCTGGGTCTCTGCTTGAGCAGTGTGGAGTGATGTGTTCTAAATGTCACCTAAGAGACATTTCCTCTAGATTATAGCAGACAATGAGATGGTGTCTAGTACCCAACTTTTCTTTTTTCCATTTGTATGTGGTGTGGCATGCATACGTGCATGTGTGTGTGTGTGTGTAGTGTGGCACGCATGTGTGCGCATGCATGTGGAGGCTTTAAGGCTGATGTCAGGAATTGTCTTCTGTCACTCTTCCACCTTATTCATTGAGGCAGGGTCTCTCAATCAAATCTAGAACTCATCGATTAAGGCTGGTCTTACTAGCCAGCTTGTTCTGGAGACTCCTCATCTCAGCCTTCCGTGGTGGGAAGGACAGGTGAGCCCCGCGTCCATCAGCGCTGTATGTGGATCCTGGGATCCAAATTCTGGTCCTCACACTTCAACCATGGAGCCACCTCTCAGCCCCAGAGCTCAGGTTCTCCATGTTGGTTTTTCTTTTGCATCCAAAGAGACTCCTTGTCTTTTCATTTCCTTGAGCCCTGAGCTATTGCCCTTGCTCTCAGAGTAGCCTCTTCCTTAGTCTGGGTCTGTGTCCAACAAGTCTCTCTCGGGGTCTGTGAACATAAATGCTATCAATCTGATGTCTCTCTTCATGGGACCAAAGAGAAAACTGCAGGAGGAGTTCCCTTTACCAGTTAGAGAAAGCTGTGTCCACACTGAAAATTCCATAATGACTTTCCCTGAGTATCTGCCTCCCCCAGTATACATACATACACACATACATTCATGCATACGTACATACAAACATATATGCACACATATGTGCATAGTAATAATACATACACACATACATATGTACACACATATATACATACATACACATATTCATAAATATATGCATTGTATCTTTTACACACACACACAAACACACACACACACACACTGACTCATGTGCACACTCTTCCCCATCCCCTTTGGGGCGCCTGCATGCCAGGCTGCCGAGGCATAGGTCAATCTTCAGTCTCTGCAAATGCAGTAACCTATTGAATTTCATTGTTTGACCTCCAAAGGAGAATGCCCCTTTCTTCTCTTGGCCTCATGGGTCCTGCTGAAACTGTGTTTGGGGCAAGAATCCCAGCAGTAAAATGACCAAAGTACACTTGCACGAGGACTTGCTGCTGGACCAGACTGTAAGGGGCACAGAGGAAACTCCGAACTGGAGGTGCACCCAGAGAGCTCAGAATACCCACGGCTGCTACCTTCCATGACTGTGTGTCTCTGAGCAGAGGAGTCCCTGCCATTCCCAAGCAGTTAGGCCACAGAAAGTTCTGCTGGGAGCTTTGCACAGGCCACCATCTCGGTGACCTTGTGTTAAGGCTGACTCTGAGAGCATGTGCTGCCTGCAGTGACCCTTCTGGAGTGTCCCGAGTTCTTAGAGGGGATGCTGGAACCTTGGGGTGTCACAGTGCTTGCTGCCGCCCTGGGGACAAGAAGTCTACACCTAGGAACCAAGTGGGCTTTGGAAAGCTGTGTGGACAGCCCTACTGTTGCTGACACACCAATGAAGTAACGCACGGCACAGGTGCCCACCAGCCCGCCTTCCCAGCCAGGCCCATTGCCAGCAGCCATGGAAAAGGTGGCTGTACTTGGTTCCCACCTGTCCTCTGCTGTGTAGAAATGTCCCTTCTCACTTCCTCACAAGGATTTCTCCAAAGAGCAGCCCCTCCGGAAATTCCCTTCAAGAGTCTCTGCTGTCAGGTCTGGGAATGCAGTTCTGTTGATAGAGCGTTGGCCTAGCATGAATGATGTCTTAGGTCCATCTGCAGCAGGACATAAAGCAGGCGTAGTGGTGTATAGCTCTCAGGAGCTGGAGGTAGAAAGGTCAGATGTTCAAGGTCACATCACAAAGTGAGTTGAAAGCCAGCCCGGAATAGACGAGACCCTGTCTTAAGACACAATAGTTCCATTGGATAATGTCATTCCACCATGTTAAGTTAGACACAGACACCTGCCCAAGTGCCACAGACAGTTCTGCCGTTCATCAGCTGAGGTGTGGGCAGACATCAAATCCACAGCAACGCACCCCACACCGAGCTCACACACCGACGCTCACACACCGAGCTCACACACCGATGCTCACACACCAACGCTCACACACCGATGCTCACACACCAACGCTCATAC
>PVIU01001609.1:123102-205294 GCA_004026605.1 Ondatra zibethicus | reverse complement strand
AAACAGCATTCTTTTTCAAACTACCTAAATGTGGGTGAGTAAAGTCAAGGATTTGTTGTCTGGCTTTTCCCAGGCTAGCTCCCCAGTTATGATCATCAACACACACACACACACACACACACACACACACACACACACACACACACACACACACACACCAAGATCATAGCATCTCTAATTCTTACAGATCCTATTTCAACCGCTTCATAAACTGTGCTCTAGCAACTGTCCTGTGTCTGAGGATAATACCTAGAAGTCTCTGTTTTGCACCCCTACCTGAGTCCCCTCTGTCTCCTGGTTGAGGTGTGGGTTCCTGCACCCTTTACAGCAGCCGTCCACTGATCTCAGCTCTCCTGTTTGGTTCCAGCAGGATGTCAGCCCAGCTGGGAGCATCTACTTTACACTCAGCTGTATCTCCTCCCGAGCAGGCACCTGGAGTATATCGATAGGTTGGGAGGCCTGCTCCACAAGACTCTCTGCCAGGGTTCAGGTCAGAAGTCACAGAGTAGCGAAGGGAATTTAGGATAGCTCTTAATCTAAGGGAAAAGGGTCACATGTGTGCTGTTCCAGTCATGTCTCTTTATTGTTTTGCCTCTATTCTAATTCTCCTAATTCCCCCTAGCTTCTTCTCCTCTAGTCCTAAAACATCTTCTTTTACAGAAGGCTTGGAGCAATAAAAAAGTTACCAGAATTACCTCTCATTGGTCAAAAGTATATTCCTAGGGTAAATGATAAGGAGCCAAGCCATTCACCATGGTAACACATGATTTCAGGCTTTCAGGAAGAAGATTGTGATCAGAGCCTGACGGCACAGTGTCCATATGTCTTTTATCAGCTAGACTTGACAAGCAAAGAATCGACATGCTTTTCTTAGGGTACTTTGGGTAGTAACCTTGGTTAGACACCTGCAACTCTGACCTTGTGCATAGCTTTAAAAGTTTAAACTTATGATCTGTTTACAAAAAGCCTTTAGTCCAGTTTGAACTTGCTCTGAGGCAAAAGTGAGCTAACCGTGTGCAGTTAGTATGAGCAAAAGAAACAAAGAAGGCTTTTAAGTGTCTTACAGTCTCGTGAAATAATAGACCTAGTTATGAAGCAAATCCTCGTATATTTTCTATATATCAAAATTATACAGATAAATAAAAAGTCATCTTTCGGACTACCCATAGATATATGTGCCCATAAAATTGAGGTGCAATCATGAGATTACATATACACATCACATGAGATTACACACTGCAGTGCAGGTATTGGGGAGACACCAAGCTGCTTTAGCAAATGTAAGCAACAGTTTCCAGAGTCAATGGTCCTGTAGGCTTTGCCAGGCAGGATTATCATCCATCCGAGAACCACTCCCCTGGTGGACTGATATCTGAGCACGAGTCGTCACCTGCCGTCACTCTCACAGCCTCTAACAGCAGCTTAGAGTCCCCCTACTCTCGGTTCTCTCCCCATTTCCCTCCACAAACAGGAATACAAAGGGCTGTCTTGATAATCTCCCATTTAGCTTGGTTACATTTGCTTTTCCGGTCTTCCTCGCTTCTTTCTGTAACCCTCCTTTCCTGGCTATTCACCAACATTTGTGGAACCTAACCATTGACATTTTTTCTTCCGAGTGATTTCCTGACCCTAGCCTTGGTGCCTCATATGTCAAAAGCCCAGACATCACAAAGCTCCAAGGTTTACCTGGCTCTCTGAGACTGCTTCTTGGAGTGCCCAGCCCTAGACTCTGCTGGTCACTCCTCTCCAGCTGACAGCTATTAACTGTCCAACCTCCCCGTGTCCCTCATTTCATGATCCAAGCTGTATCAGCCACATTCAAATCTAATTCAAAAGCTCTTTCCACAGCTCCTACATGTTTTCAATTCACCATTCTTAAAAACCATGCTAAAAGTTAGGTCTTTTCCTTGGAGTCCCAGCCATGTTGTTCCAGGAGATTCAAATTGCAATGGTAGAGATTTCAGAGGCATTATTTTTCTGCAGCATGGCAGCTATCAATCCACCCATAACTCAGGTGTGTCAGAGACATCTTTCTTTTGTTTCTTTCTGATCAATCTAATTTCTAACTATGAGTCTCCATCCTATCTGACTGACAAAACGATCTCAAGTGGTCTTCAGGCTTCAAAGACCTACAAAGCCTTTGGGAAATGAGAGGATTAAATTGGACCTGTCTTCAGTCTTCTTCCCACACAACATATGCCCTAAACAACCATTGCTCCTGTACCGGTGGCTCCTCAGGTATGACCAAACTGTACAAAATCTAGTGTCTGGATCACTGGCTTTGTGGCTGATCACTCTGCTTCCTTGGGGAGTTTCTAACAAGGAATGCCTTCTTGGAGATGCACAGACACTCTCCCCCGTCCTTCACTCAAGATCACATTTGAATCAGAGAGAAGGCTTTTCTCCAGTCAGTATCTCTTCTGAGGCTCTTAAAAGCAAAGCCAGAAGTCCTCAGACTGCCTCTAGATTCTGCCCTGTGATACCCCTCCTATAGCAGGACACTGAAGCATTCTCCAGTTTGAAAGAAAAGAACAACAAAAAAGAAACTGAATCTTGAATTTATTTGTCAAGTTAGTATCCAACCTCCTTAGCAATGCTCAAGTGAATATTAGAGTGTTGCGATCCTGCCTGTAATTTTATAATAAATATAGATATTTCTGGATCAATTATAAATTTAACTGAGCATTAAAAAGAAATATTGGACTTCTTTCACAGGTATGGAATACAACAATAACCACACCCTATGATTCCTGCTTTCCAAACTAGAAATAAGAACAGATAAACAGATTCTCAGCTAAATAAATGGAGCCAGGGAGACAAGTAGCAGCAGGATAGATTTCACTCTATCTTTTTGTTAATTGTCATCCTTTTCTGAAAAGTTTTGTTCAAGAACCTTCCATAGTGTCCCAAATGAGCTTGGCCTTCATAAAAGTCAAATGATTGTTGAAAATCTGCTCTGGTTAGTCATAATGAGGTATGAGGGGAGGATCTTATAGAGCTTGAAAAGAACACAACATATCACAGGAAAAGGTTGACAGATATTTCTATGTATTTTGTTTTAAAGACATAATTAATAAGCATCAAGGAGATGCATCTGAAATGCACAGCTCCCTGAGGCTTTACTCATGTCCCAACCAAGGTCAGACACAGGATGTTCTCCATTCCCAGAGAACATTATCCCACTGCCCACTGAAGCAGAATAGTTTTGCCTTTAAATAGTTAATTTCACCCATGAGGAATCATGAAGCATGATCTTTTCTTTTGTGCAACTCTGCTTTGAAATACTGTACTTGGTTCTTCCACTTCATACCCACTTAATAATATTTAATCATTCTGAATACTGATTGTTCTCAAGTCTGTGGTTTTCATCATTTGTTGAATCTGCAAGCATTTTCTCATGACTTGTACTCTATTCTGTAGTCCCTCACTCCTTTTCATAATGAACATCCAAAGCACCATTTGAAAAGGGAGCTATGTAAACTGACACTAACTGTGCACATTTCCTCCCAAAGTAGAAGACCAAAATGAAAATGCTTTCCATGGCAAAACAGCCAGATATAGTTTCTACTCCAAGTCAGAATGGATACATAGCAGTAGACATGAAAAATGTTGTAAGTCATGCTCTTCATTGGAAATTAATGTAAATGCACTAGAAATTCAACTTGCTTGTGAATGGCTGCCAAGTCTGAGTGTGGCTCCCGCTATACCAGACATGTCTTCTTGCACGCCATACCTTCTGGAAATGGCTACCAAAAGACAAAGGAAATGACAAAGAAGTTGTGAAAAATATCATTTGCATACATTGCAATTAGAGCTGTGGGTTGTTTAGTAAAATTCTCGAAAAGATTTGCTGGTATTAGAACCCACCAATAATGATAATGGTAACAGCAGCCACAGAGATGCCGAGATGCTGACAATCTCATCTCAGCTGTAGACAATGCAGAACAGAAAAGCCAGTGTCTGATTCTCTACTTGGAGGAACTTACTCTAAGTGTCTGATTTCTCTACTTGGAGGAACTCAGTTTAATTTTCCCCTTCATAACACACAAAGAAACAAAAACAAAGAATCAAGAAAATAAATGTAGTCATTATTTCCCACTGGTCATTATTTTTTGTTAGTACCATACCACTTTGATTACTATAGATTTTATAGTAGGTTTTGAAGTCCAAGAAACATGAGCCTCTTAGCGTGTTTGTTTGTTTGTTTTCTTTTTCAGGATTGTTGTGGTCTCTTCAGTGTCTCTGGAGAATATATTTTTTTCTATATCTGAAAAAAATAATCATTAGTACTTTAATAGTGATTACATAAACTCCATTGGGTACTTTGGGTAGTACTAAAATCTCAACAATTCAATATTTCCAACCTAAGAGCATGAGATACCTTTATTTTTGTATTCTTTCATTTCTTTCTGCAGTACTTTGGACTTTTCATCACACAGTTCTTAAACATTTCATTTCTTTGATGCTGTTATTAATGGAATTGTCTCCCTAACTTTTTGTTGACCTTCTTAAATATTTGGGTATGCCTGTGTGACTGCCCCTACAGGTTTAGCTGAGATACTGCTATCTTTTGATGACCTATGATTAGATCCCCAGTGTTTGTTACTGCTAAATCTTCACAATTTATCAAACTGTTTATTAATATGCTATGTTCCATAGTATTTCTTTCAACTATTTTAACTTAAAGGCTATGCTGTTTGGTTTTTATCACCCCTGTCTGATGTCTTTTGATTACAATTCTCATGCAAAAGTCTTCTCCAGCCCCTCATATTCTCTTTGGATCTAAAGTAAGACTCTTGGAGATAGCATGAAGTTGGATCGTGCTGTTTCAGTAATTCTACCAAAATTTACCAAACTCTATTTTGTTTTGTTTTTTTACTGGACAGTTTCCATTTGCATTTAAACACTTAAATTTACAGTAACTAATAACAATGAGGCATTAGTAGCTACTGGGATGTGAAAATGATTTCTATATACCTCACAGCTTTGCTGCTCCTTGTATCTTACATTACTGTCTTGTGCTTAGTTGTTCTTTGTAATGAAAAATGCCCCCCTACACACACTCTTTAGGCAGGGTCTCATTAGACAACCCTAGCTGGCCAGGAACTTGCTTTCCAGACCAGGCCTTGAATGCAGAGAAATCCACCTGCCTCTACCTCCTAAGTGCTGATATTAAAGGCACGCACTACCACGCCTAGCTTGAAACATGCATTTTTGGGGGAGAAAAAGCACACAGAAGAGCCAGACAAAGACTCATGCCAGAATTACACATGTCAAAGTCTTCAAGACCTGAGAAAGCCGAAGGAGGTCAAATTCAGATATTAAGTGTTCCAAGTCATAAGTTCCATCAAAGGCACCCAGCACTCCATACTTAGGAAGTGAACTCCTGTCCAAATTCCCAAGGGCTTCAGATTCAACTGAACAAAGGTCAAGGTTCATTCAGGCTCCTGATTTGCCCAGGCATCCATTAGGATCATAAAAGGAGACTCTGCCTCAGCCATTTATGAGAAGGGCTGCCCCTAGGCTACCATGGGCTTGGTATTGCTGTCCTCCTGTAATGTTTGTACAGATAAACTAGAAGAAGGAAAATGATTCATCCCTCTGTGGGTGTAGTCCCACCTACCGACCTCACCATAATCATTTCTTTCGGGGTAGTGCAGTCCTATGATCTTTGGGGGAGACAAGAATCCAAGGCAACGTATAAACAAAAGAAGCCACCCCGTCATTTCACATCATTTACTGGGCTCGTAATACAAAGTGAAGGGCAACATTCCTATAAAATTACCTAAAACTACCTAAAGTAAAAAGTGCCTTAAATGGCCAGCTCCTAACATTGGCTCTTCTTATTCTGTATGACCCTCACACACCCTGCATGGTTATTCTGCACCAGAAGTGCGTGGTGTCTAATACTTAACTCCACAGTCTATCTGGAAAGGGCTCCCCGAGCCCCAGCCTGCATTCCCTCTGATACTTTACTGGATCATGGATTAGAGAGCACCTTAAGTCATCTATTTGGGTGAGGAATATACAAAAGAAAACCAGAAGAGAAATGCCCTGGCCTCGAACGCACGTGCTTTGAAGAACGTTTCACCCGGAAAGGCTGCTTGCGTGGGGATGACAGCTCCGACAGCGGGAGTCTGCTGCCCATTTCCAGATGCTATCACTTCCTACATATTTCTGCCAGCTGCTGATGGGCCAGTAGTTCTGAGTATCCCTGAAAGGCATCTCCCCGCCTGGTCTGAGAAATATGTGCTGGGTTTTCCTAGGAAATATATGTCATGCAGATGGGGAAACCATCTTGAAAATATTGAAAATGGCTTCCAAACATCCGGAGCCAATTCCAAAAGCTAAAGTCCTGGTTCTGTGAAATAAAATTAGGAGGCACAATAAACCAACATGGGTGGTAAATTCAATACAATTCTCCTTGATATTTATAGGAACATGAGGAAACGTCTTAAATAAATGGATGTTTCCCCTCAGTTTTGGTTACATAGAAGGAAATAACTCTAGAGGGATAAAAGTTTGGAAAGGACAGAAGGGAGTCCCCATCATTGCCCAGGCTGCTTGCAAAACAAAATAAGGGTCTCCTGCCAGCTCTGGGCTCCTCCAGGCTTTGCTACCTGACCCTAATGCTAGTTCAGCTTCATTTTTATTATTGGCTAAATTGTGTCTTTATTCCAGTATGTTGTAAGGTGCTCTGTTTCACACTCTTTGGGACATCAGGAGAAAATGAGCTGAGGTTCTCCCAAAGCAGAGCATGGAACAAGAACATGAATGGGAGGATTTGTTTGAGAGGTGGCCACAGATGCGCAGGGGAAAGGAGGAAAGACAGACAGGAGGGAACTGAGCCAAGAAGATGAAGAGCAGGTAATGGCTGGGGACACTTGGGTCTCAGTCCTCTTGGTAGCCACTGCAGAAATGCCAGTCATCCGATTGTTGAGAAGGGTGCTTGGTCCTACTTTTCCCATGGGACACGCAACCCCTAGGTGTGCCCAGACTGACCTGCCAGAAGCAGGGGAAAGCTGGTCTCAGAAGGATGAGCCTGAGGGAGTATAGAGCAGCCAGCAGCCCTACTAGGCCTGTGCTGAAAGAAGAAATGAGGGTCCAGGAGAGATTATTTATCCTGCTCCCGTTCCCTTTAGAGTGTCCTCATCTGTTAGGTGCATGGCTTTGATCTCTCCATTTTCTTTGAAGAGCATCAAATGTTGGATCTCAAATATACACCTGTGTAGCGCTAGATATTGCCAGAACCCAGGAAGGGTGCCAGATGGCCTTTCCCAGCCTTGACATAACATACCAGTTCTGCTTTGACTATTCTAGGATGTTCTTATTTTTATTATCTTTTTATTTTTTAACTATGAGTATATACATATCTTGGGGGTGGGCATACGCTCTTGAGGACAGGTGCCTGCTGGGTCCAGACAAGGGTGCTGGATCCCTTGGAGCTGGAGTTATGGATAATTGTGAACAGCCTGGCATAGGTTCTGGAACCAGAACTTAGGTGCTCTACAAAACCAGCACATGCTGTTACCTGCTGAGCCATCTCTCCAGTTCCCTGTTCCAGACCCTTCTGCAGAGGTCTTTGGAGGATACACTCTCATCCATGTTTGATTTCTTTCTCCATGAGTGTCGCCCTTAGCCACATCCGTGCTTTTGTAAATACTTGTTAGCATTTTTAAAATTGCTATGCAGTGCTCCCATCTTGACTCTTCGGAAGGATTAGGAGGTGTGGCCCTTTTGGTTGAAGTGTGTCACTGAGAGACATGCCAGGGCTAGTCCCGCCCCCCCAGGATCAGGATGTAGCCTTCAGCTACTTCTTTCGTACCATGTATGTTTTGATGCTCCCTGCCATGATACTAATGGATTAAACCTCTGAAACTGCAAATAAGCCCCCCAAGTAAATGCTTTCTTTTATAAAAATTACGTTGCTCATGGTGTCTCTTTGCAGCAATAGAACAGCGACTAAGACGGCAGTCAACATTTTGACAAGTTAGTAAGTTTCAAAGTCATGCCCAGTCCTGCCTTCTGCCAATGCCATGCTGCATGTTACCAGCTGGGGTTTTCTCTCCCCCACCCTTCCACAGTGTGGTATGGAGGGGATCATCCTTTCCTTCTGGTCAAAGGTATCCTCATCCTTCTCATGAATCAGAATTTTACATGGTCTCTCTATGATGGGACCACTATGAAATAGCAATGAAATTTAACACTAAACTCTCCCAAGTGGCCCTATAGATGACTGTTTTCTAACCAGAGATATTAGAAAGGATATGGATTCAGATGGGAGAGAAGGGGAGAAAGATCTTAAAGAAGTTGGGAAAGGGAAACAGTAATCAGAATACATTATACAAAAAAGGTACTTTTAACAAAAGAAAAAATAGAAAAAAAGAACAAAGTAAGATATTATTAAGACTTTTTAAAAGAAGAAACATGCTCTTACCGTGTGAAGCAAAATGACTGGAGCTGGGGCATTCAGTGAAACAAGTCAGACACTGGAGACACATGTTGCACGTTCTCCCTCATACATGTGGTCATTTTCAAAAGTCAGCTGGAAGATACAGTAGTGATGTCTTGACTGTGAATAAAGTAGGGTTGGGGGGAGGGAGAAGCTGAGGTTTGAGTGCTCAAACATGGTTAGATAAAAGGAATAGGTCTAGTGTTCCTCAGAGTAGGGTGACTACAGTGGGGTAAACTACATTTTATGAAGACCCCAAAAATTTGACACTCAAGACTCCAAATGTAAGCGATGGCAAGGGTATAAAAACACTGTTTGTTTTCATTTGGTCAGTTCTTACTGTGTTCATGTTGTGAATAGCACCCTGTCACCCCCACAAACATGTATGGCTAGTATGTTCATCCAAACGTTTTACTTTTTATTTTTTTGTTTTTGTTTTTATTTTTCAAGACAGGGTTTCTCTGTATAGCCCCGGCTGTCCTGAAACTCTCACTGTAGATCAAACTAGCTTCAAACTCAGAGATCTACCTGCCTCTGGCTCCCAAGTGCTGGGATTAAAGGCATATATCCCCACTGCCCAGCCAAAAATATTTTTAATGCTTAAAAAGAAAGAATATTAACCACCCTAATTGGATCAATGTATGTTAGATACATGTATCAAAATATCACACAGTTCCCCTCCAATATGTACAATTGAAATAAAAATAAAAAGAAGGACCACATTTTGATGGGGGTAAGATGGTGCACACCTTTAATCCCAGTCATCTGGAGGCAAAAGCAGGTGGATCTCTGTGAGTTCACAGCCAGGCTAGTCTCATAATGAGTTCTGGGCCAGCCAAGGGCTACATAATATGACCCTGTCGAAAGGGGAGGAGAGCTCAGTAGAGCACTTGTGCAGTATGTGAAAGATCCCGGGTTCAATTTCCACATTGTAGAAAGGCAGGAAGGATGAAAGGAAGGAATGATGGAAGGAAGCTAGGGAGAAGAAGGAAGGAGAGAGAGAGAGAGAGAGAGAGAGAGAGAGAGAGAGAGAGAGGGCGCTTCACCACTTGTGAGAACTGACTTCCCTCAGCATTCCGGCACTCAGCCCAAGAATGACCAGTCCACCCTCTGAGCCTTGAGTCCAAGCCACTCAGGCCTCCATCTTGGTGTGCTCTGTCTGATGATCTTGTCCGGTGATGTGGACTTACTGGAGTAGGATGTCAAGACAGACACATCCTTCTAAGCCAGTGTCCACACACCTTGCTTCCTCCTAAATTCTTTCTGGTGTAGGCTCTTTATGAGTGACACACGGAGCAGCAAGGTTGAAGGTGGGAAGAGAGAATCATGAAGTGAGGGCGGTACACAGGGCCACGCCTCACCCACGTGTCCTTAGGAAACCTCACAGGTATTTCAGACCCTAGCTCCTCGGCCGCTTTTTCACACAGTAAGAGACACCATAGGTTAGAAGCGTTAGAACAGATTTACAACCAGACTAAAAACCAAAGAGTCTTGGGTAAGGAAACAATGTAATTTGGGTGCCCCTCCCTCCTCAGAGGCCCCTCAGCCTCCTCTACCGGTTGAGTTGCACCTTGTATAATTATCTGGTGCAGCCACCCGCTGTGGGGAAGTGGGAGGGCCCATTCCTTCTACGGAACCACATGCTCCAGCCTCACGGAGTCAGGCGCTGATCATCTGGACTCAGTCACTTCACGTTTTATTGTTTCCTTATGATGATTCCCTACTTCACTGTCCTTGAAAATATTAATGTTTTCTATTTTGCATGTATATTTTAATTCTTGTCTTTCATCTCTATATTTGGGTTTGTCTTAAAAGTGCAGTTAAAAAAAATTAAATCAGCCAAAAATTTGCCAGACCTTTTAAATGTGGTCCCTGCTACATTTTTGAAGTTGTGACTTTAAGGCTGAGAATTTTTTTTCTAGGGAATGAGAGTTCATCTTGAAAGGGAGCAAGGTGAGGCACCATATGGCAAGACTCCAGGCAGGGGGTGGGTGGAGGCATCCCCCCATCTCCCCATCAGGACAAGCTGCTCCCAGTTAACCCCTTAGACCTGGAGAGCACTTCGTAGAGTACAATGTGGCAATGTATGTATGCATTTCCATGGAGACAGTCACTGCATCCTGGGGCAATGATCAGGGAGCTAGCTCCCCTTACCCGTGCTTACCTGGACAGAACACCAAGGCTAAGTGAGGCAAGGTGTTTGATGTCCCAAGACAGAAAAATAAAAAGGAAGAGAGAGCCATATAACCAGGCCTCGAATCCAACAGCTTCTAGCTTAGAGTTGTATGAGCTCTTCATGATGGGCAAGTATCCTGGCCCCAACAGTGTTCATGCAAAGAAGGGGCTGTATGTTCTTAGGATCTGTATAACCAAATACAGATGTATGGAGAGAACCCTGAGACGAACACTGGGGATGCTCCTTTTGCACAGATGTAATCACCAGTTTCCCATGACCGCCTCTGTGGAAGAACGCAGTGTTGCTTAGACTCCCAGCCACCTGGTGCTCAGTTAGTACTGAAAATTCCTTTCATGTTAAAGCAACACCCTCTGAGGAGCCAGAGTGATGCTTGGCTCCCTTCCCCAGGCCTCTAAATAGTCAGAACTGTTGTAAGAGACTTTGTTTGTTTGTTTCTTTATATTATTTGGTGGAGGTGATCATGCTGGGGATCAAACCCAGGCGTCACCCCTTGTTAAGCATGTGCAAGGATTTACCAGGAAAAAAATGAATTCAGGAGACACAATGTGGCAATCAAGATTATACACAGCAGGTGAATTAACCCAACTCATGGGACTGACTGCCAACATCCCCATTCCGCACCCCAGCCTTCGCTAGAGTCCAACCAACTTCTCTGCCTCTGCTCTCACAAGTTCCCTTCCATTTCTGATAAAAGCTGTGTAGAGACTCCGTGTATTGACCATCACAATGTGACTACATGCACTCTAGTCTTTGTGTTTTTCATTAGCACTTCATGTTTCACTTTTAAAATAAATTTAAAAAAATCTGCAACAGATTTTTAGGATAGAAAAATGTCCACATTTCTTGTTTTTTATATTATTAATCTTAATTTTGGTACCTCCAAAGTTGTAGTTCTACCGACTTTTAAGCTAAAATGTTCACTACTTTCTGGCTTGGTTTTAGCATTTTGGAAACACGAGACTAAATCAGCAAGAGAGTTTTCCTGGCTCTTCTGAAACGTGCAATATTCCATTTTCTCACTCTCTACATGACTTCTCAAAACTATCCAGAAATTAAAAAACTTGACTTAATCTCAGGCCTGGCAGCTCTCCGCCTCCTGGCTTGTCTCCATGGAGATGAAATGAGGGAAAAAACATCACATCAGAGCTATAAACTGACACCCAGTGAGTGGAAAGAGACCTGTATCACCCAGTTTGGTTGCTGCAGCACCAGGCAGGCAGCTCTGCCTGTCACTTAGCAACCACTGAGCCTGGGTGTCCTTGTTGGAAGGAAACACACACAGTTCTGAGCACCTCATATGATGCTTTGAAGCTCTGCTCTTTTCAGACAACGTAGAAGAGGGTGGCCCAGTGAATGAGCACCACTGGTTTCCACTGGTGTCCCTGCTGGCCTGTCATTAAGGGAATGGATGCCATCTCACCTTCAGCTCTCTACACAAACTTACTTTGATTTGGAATTGACCGAAACAATCTCTTTTTTTCCTGAAACTTTCTGTTCCTAGGGACACCAGTGAGAACAGCTCCAGCAAATGCTTGGGTGACCTGCCACATCCCCTGGGCACCTGCCAATCCTGAACATGTCACTTGAATGTCTCTGGGAGCTTCTATGACCCCCCCCTGCCTGAGCACTTTCTCTAGCCACGGAAGTTCTGTGTAGCCTGGATATTTCAGGAACTTGATGCACCCTAAGGAGCTGCCAAGAGATGAGATTTGGAGAGTAAAATACCTCCTACCTTTCCTGACCCTCAATTGGTGATACTTCTGAGGCTCTCTTTCATGGGAAATGTAGACTAAGACAGAGGCTTCTATGAGCTTTGAAGGTGACATTAAGGAAAAGGTTCATGGAGCAGCCAGTAAATGAGCTGAGAAAAAAAACATGCCTAGCAGAGTGGAAGCATGTCAGAGCGCCCATCTCCATCGGTTTCATATCAGGTGAGGGGGCACACATGCTACTTGGCAGTGGGACTATGACAGAGATAAGATAGGATCAATTCTGTGGCATCCAGGACTGACTGAACTGGGAAGACATCTAACAAAGCCAAGTAGTAAACTAATTAAGCTTGCTATAAGAGAAGAGCCAACTTCAGCCCCAGCTCTGGTTCATGATTTGAAGTAGAGAGTCTGCCCA
Source organism: Ondatra zibethicus (assembly GCA_004026605.1). Lineage (NCBI taxonomy): Eukaryota > Metazoa > Chordata > Mammalia > Rodentia > Cricetidae > Ondatra > Ondatra zibethicus. The sequence goes on along the minus strand of PVIU01001609.1, from coordinate 192,518 downwards.
TACTTCAGTACTAGCTTTGGCTCACATTTCAAGTAGTAGTGCTCCCATATTTTGGCCCCAACTCCTGGACACTGAAGTAAGGAGCATTCCCATAGTTAGCCTCAACGTTGGATATCCCAACTCCACTTCAGCATATGGGATTAGGGAACACTCCCAGTTTTCAGCCCTAGCTCCTGGTCACCATCTGAGAGTGTACCTAGACATCAGGTCCCAGGCTGATCTACAAGGCCAGAAAACTCCATAGAGAATCTGGTCTCATGCCAACACCCAGCAATCCTCCTCCTCTGCTCTTCCATATTTATATCGCACCCTAAGGTAACCTATCAGACCACCTGGCCCTGCACTCTTCACAGTTCTGTAGGCAGAGACTTCTTGTCCCATCGCCACTTTCAAATTATCACTCAGAGGCTTAATATAGATTAAAAATGATCAGCCAATAGTTCAGGCTTATTATTACCTAACACTTACATTTAAACTAATCTGCATTTCCTCAGTGACTGGTTGCATCTCCTCTGTCTCTGCCCTCCCTCATCCCATCATTCTTAGTTTGGCTTTTGTCAGTGGTGTTTTGGGGGGGGTTGCTCTTTGTTCTTTGGGCTCTTTGCTCTTTGAGGGGTCCACCACCCAGCTCCCAAATAAATCACACAGAGACTTATTCTTAATTATAAACACCCGTCCCTAGCTTGGCTTATTTCTAGCCAGCTTTTCTTAACTTAAATTAACCCATCTACCTTTGCCTCTGGGCTTTTTCCTTTTCTTACTTCTATATATCTTACTTTCACTCTTACTCCGTGGTTGGCTGGATGGTGACTGGATGGCTGGCCCCTGATGTCCTCCTCCTCTCTTTCTCTTGCTCCTTTTTCTCCTAGATTTCTCCTTCTATTTGTTCACTTTGCCTGCCAGCCCCACCTATCCTTTCTCCTGCATTACTATTTGCCATTCAGGTCTTTATTAGACCATCAGGTGTTGTAGACAGGCAAATAATCATAGCTTCACAGTTAAACAAATGCAACATAAGCAAAGGCAACACATCTTTACATCATTAAACAAATGTTCCATAGCATAAGCAAATGTAACACCCCTTAAAAAATATTTCACAACAGGCTTTCCCACCTAACTTTAGCCTGCTCATCTACTGGCCGGACAGCTTCTTCATCAAACCAATCATAGCGACATCTATTCACACAGTATACAGAAGAATTATCCCACAGCACAGTTCTTTTTCTTTTGGCTCCCCACTCTATCATCATTCTTTCACCTCTCACAAGCAACAAGGCTGCCCTGGCTTCTAGAATCTCTATGACTCAACCTCCTGAGAGAGGATACTATCCTACATCATCTGGTCACATCTTTACCCGACTCAGCCTCCTGAGAGAGGATGTTGTCCTACATCATCTAGTCATGTGTCTTTACCCTCTGTTTTTATTCTAATTTTAACCAAAACTCCCATGCCTCACTCCCTACAACTTTCCCTCTGCTTCTGCCTTCTTCTATGTATGCCCCCTATACTTCCTATCTGACAACCTGATACTAACTCTAATCCCATTGGGAGTTCTTCATCTTTATTTTCTTCTCTCAGACCCATCCTAACTGATAGACCCATGCACTTAGCGCTACAGCTGCTGCTTCACACTCCCAAACAATTGGAAACTAACAAATGACAGTTTTGTAGTCAGCTGACACTGCTTTCACTGTGCGTTGACTGCTGGACAGCGACTGTGGTTGCCCCAGCACCCACGCTGCAATGGAGGTCTAGAGGTAAAGCTAGGAGTCTTGAACGAAAACCTAAACAGGAAAACACCTTCTAGTTAGTCTACAGTTTAGTCTCTCCTGAACACTGCACACAGCGCCATCAAAATCATGGCTTTAATTCCGCATGCCAGTGAAGGTCAGAAAGTAGTTAGTCTACAGTTTAGTCTCTCCTGAACACTGCACACAGCGCCATCAAAATCATGGCTTTAATTCCGCATGCCAGTGAAGGTCAGAAAGTAGTTAGTCTACAGTTTAGTCTCTCCTGAACACTGTACACAGCGCCATCAAAATCATGGCTTTAATTCCGCATGCCAGTGAAGGTCAGAAAGTAGTTAGTCTACAGTTTAGTCTCTCCTGAACACTGCACACAGTGCCATCAAAATCATGGCTTTAATTCCGCATGCCAGTGAAGGTCAGAAAGATAGGAGCCATTAGAAGAATGGGGGAGAAGGCCTTAAGAGAGGGTGGGATAATAGATGACATTTGGACAGGAAATTGAAGCGGTATATTGGGAGTGGAAAGTTCTAAACTAGGAGAGGGTGAGCGTATAGGGAAGAAAAGAGGGGCTAAAACTGGGGATATGTGAAAACTATACAGAAATCTATTTCATAAACTTACTGAGAAATATAAATGAAAAATCAAGAGTTTGAAGAGAAGTACTCTAGAGAAACATCCTTTTGAAAGCTATAGGTTATTAAATGAAACACCTAATACCAAGTTATGACATCTCCCTACAAGTTGTCAGTCAGGGAGGCCCCCAAAACAGTACAGGCTACTGTCACCGCTCTTAGTTACCCACCACAGGAGCCAACTGCACACTTTAGTCACAGGACATCATGCTGGAGCTGAAGTAAAGGCCTCCTCCACACCAGTTAACCTTCATAATGCCAGAAGGTGCCATGTAGCCGACTAGGTGGAGGATGGGAATCAGCGGCAGCCTTCATCAGCTGTGAATCCAGCAAGCTACAGTAATGACCTGCCAGGCAAGGTGTTCCCTCTAGTACAGTGGTTCTCAACCACCGGGTTATGATCCCTTTGAGGGGTTAAAAAAAAACCCTTTCGCAGGGGTCTGCTAAGACCATCAAAAAATCAGATATTTACATGACGATTCATAACTATGACATGTCATTACAGTTATGGAGCAGGGGTCTGCTAAGACCATCAGAAAATCAGATATTTACATGACAATTCATAACTGTGACATGGCATTACAGTTATGGAGCAGCAACAAAAATAATTTTCTGGTTAGGAGTCACCACAACATGAGGAACTGTGTTAAAAGGTTGCAACGTTCAGAAGGCTGAGGACCACTGCTCTAGTACAATAGCGGTGTGACTGTCATAGAGATGACCATTCACTTTCAGGTTGGATTTGAGGCCCACTCTGCAGAAAGGAACTCATGCCTGGATCAGTAAATCTGATGGAGAACCCATGAACAGGGATATAAGAGGCCACTGGGGGGGTACCCCCACTACCACATTTTTGCCAAATGGTCATACTGTCAAATGCTCTCTACACAAACATGTTTATACCTATAGATTAGTGCTAAAAGCACCCTTCTTCAGAGAAGTTTCTTATTTTGGTGGGCAGCTGTTAATGCTGAAACCCATAACTGGAGGAAGTGTTGGGAATATGTGATGGTGGAGTGCTCTGCCCTAACTGGAACAGCTGATCACTCCCTCTACAAGGCAGGGAATGTTGTTCAAGAGGCAAAGACAATGTAAGACCCAGAGGATGGAGAGCTGTGCAGCAGAAAGACATCTTAGGAGCATGGTGCAACCTACAGACTCATGAACTCACTGTAAGCTGCGGTGATCGGCACAAAATTGGACCCAATGATATTTCATCAGGAGCCAGGGAGGGGCCACTGAGGTCCCACTCACGCTCAAGCTCAGAGAGTCACAGACCAAAAGAAGATGTGATGGCATAGAGGGGACTTGTTGGGAATAAGGGTTACAGTAAGAGAGGGAAGAGCTTGAAAGAGGGAAACGGTAAAAAAACAACAAATTCCATCATCGAAATGTATGAAAGTGTCAAACGAATAATGAAAAAGTGCTAGTAAGATGGCATCTTTCCATCAGTGTGGAAAGATGCCTGCCACCAAGCATGACCATATGAGTTCAATCTCCAGGACACATGGTAGAAAAGGAAAATTTAAAAAAAAAAAATTCTAAGCCTGGGTAAAGGAAATCTCTCCAAGATAACAGATTACTATAATTTTCCTATTCACTTTGAGGACAGTTTGCCACTCACCTATTTTTTATTCCATTCTTGGTAACTGTGTGGAAAAGGAAGAAACCCTGGCTAATGCTATCTCACCAAAGTGGTCCAGGCCAGCATCATCAGTGACAAAGCCTATTGACATTATGTGCCCTTGATGTCACATGACGAGAATAAGAGCTCAGCTCCTCATTCTTCCTCCCAACAACATAAACACCGACCAAGTCACCATTGTCATCATCTGGGACCTAAGTTCATTCTCTAAGTGCCCACTCAGCATACATAGGACCACCTGGAGAACAGACCCTAATCAAATGCTATTTTTTAATGTTTTATTGTTTTATTAAATATATGAATAATTCTAATAATAAATAAAATAAAAATTAAATTTATTATTATTGGAGAATGAGAGAAAGGTGTGAAATATTAGGTCCATCGGATTGTCAAATTTATTGTGCATAATTTAAACCACACTGTCCTGGTCAGATCATGTGTGTTAAATCCTTACATACAGTAACTCACATACTGGAACCAGTGCTATAGTTTGGATCCCCTCCCAAGCTCTCTCAAGGCTCAAGAATTCTTTGAAACTGCCGTGGCCCCAAGAAGTCTACAGAGACAGGAGAACTCACCACCGTGCTATGTGAATTATCCTGGGACAATGAGGAAAAAAGAGAGTGCTGTAACACGAGGGCCAGCTTGGGGTTTATGTCCTGCCTGGTCCCCACAGCCATTTAGCCCCAAAGAAAATCACACAGAGAGTTGCCATAAGTTACAAACTGATTGGCTCATTAGCTCAGGCTTCTTATTAGCTCTTGTAACTTATATAGCCCATTATTCTTATCTATGTCAGCCACATGGCTCAGTACCTTTCTCAGTGGGGCAGGTAACATCCTGCTTCTTCGGTGGTCCAGGCAGAAAGCTTCCTGCTTCCCAGAATTCGCCTATTCTCCTTGCTCCGCCTCTACTTCCTGTCTGGTTGTCCCACCCATACATCCTGGCTAATGGCCAATCAGCTCTTATTTAAATCATGATTGACAGAATACGGACAATTCTCCCGCACCAGAGTACCATTCTAATAAAGCCTGGAATGTGTCAATTACGGAATCTGCTTGTATGGTTGAACTCACCATAGAATTTAGCAAATTGTATGGATTAGTTTACAGGAATTCGCTGATTTCAGCAAATGTACCTTAATGACATAGCAGCAGGTGTACCACACACCTGAATCCTCTACAAAGTCTGTGGCTTTTCTGTTACTATCAAACTATTGAGGGCTGAGGGAGATTACACTTGGTAAAATGCTTGCTTGCCACATAAGCATGGGGACTTGAATTCAACTCTCCAAGACCCAAGTGGGACCTGAGAGCTTCATATGAAATTTAAGTGTCTTGAGGATGAACAAGCCCATGAGCCAGAGCAGCTTTGTGTGTCTGCTTGTGTCCACATGCTTTAGAACCCTGACCAAATGGGTTCCTGACAAACTAGGGCCATGGATTTGCAGTGGGGTTGAGGATACAGTCTCCTCTTGGGTTTCTGCTTTATCTTGTCTTACACTTTTGTCTCTTACACATTTAAATTTACAGCTATTGTGTAAGAGACTTTAATACATTAAGCCAAAAACAATCTCTATTGGAAGAAATGGATGGAAGGAGGGAAGGATGGAGGAAGGATGAGATAAAGGGAAGAAGGAAGGAGGAGGAAGGGAGAAGAGGGAGAAAAGAAAGAAAGAAAGAAAGAAAGAAGAAAAAGGGAGGGGAAAAGAGGAAGTGAAGGGGGAAATGAAGGGGAAGAGGTGGGAAAAGAAGGGGAAATAATGGAATAATGGGGAGGGAAAGGAAGCAGGGAAAGAGAGGAGGAAATGGGGAGGGGGTAATTAAAGAATAAAGAGAATAATGGGGAAGAAGGAGGGGAGGAAGGAGGAATAGAGAGGAGGGGAGATTGATTGAGCTAGGTCTGCTGGCCAGCATTGTATGGCAGGTGTAGAAAATCAGTGGGATTCTTGCAGAAGACGCAGGATGCCAACAAGAGCTGTCTTTGCATCCTCAGATGTTTACCATGGGGTATATTTTACCTTGCTCTCTTTTCTCAATTCCTGGCATGAGAAACCCTGAAAATCTTTCAAGTTTGACTTCGGTAAACACAGGTTGATTGTCAAGTCCATTGCCAGGAACTGGAGATGAGCAAGAATGTTTCCCTGTAGCTGTGAGGGACATAAACCCACAAATACCACTGACAGTAATCTGCACTCAGTGGGGAGCAGTTCTCTGAAGCAGGATAAAGGGTAGCAGCGGGAGGGGAGACAACACTATGAAGGAAAGAGATCAGAACAAACGGGGGGGGGGTTCAAGCAGGGTCTGGAGGAAGGAGGGGATCACAGTCCAGCTGTGGTTTGTATTCCGTTACTCCTGATGGTCTAGGAGGAAAAGGCAGCATTATCAGATCCATCCAGCTTAAACACCAAGCATTGGTATGGACTGTAAAACTGGGAGCACGTCTCTCCGTTTGCTCCCAACACCTCAAGGTCTGAAAGTCAGCATAAATGGCAGGTAAAGGCATGTGGTTCAGCGTGAATTCTTCTAAGTTCCTATTCCATTGAAAACATGGGCAAAAGGGAGGAATCAATTCAAACGGCAGCACAGATGTCCCAGGAGCAGAGGGAAATGGGCACGGGTTACCCCCAGGACTGCCTTTAGGCTCCAATTCAGTTCTTGCATCAAGGCTGACTGGAAAAAATGTTCCAACCCTCTGGTTGTGTTATGTTTCTCAGGGAAGCCCTGCTGTTATCTAAGTTTCTTTCAAAGGAAAATAAAATTCTTATGCGTCTGTCACCACGGCTTCTTGCAGTGAGAAAGGGAGGGTGGGGCTTTGTTGAAAGGGGAAAAAAAACAGCAGGACAGATAGAGTATTGGGTCACTGCAAGGTACTGGCAAGCAGGAGCTGGATAGTTTTTCTGCCTTTCTGACCCTTTTTTTTTTTTTTAAACACATTTTAGACATCGTCGATGCTTCCTGGTTGTGGCAATTGGCATGAAACCTGAAAAGTGTCCATTCGCAGTCCATGATCCTGTGGCCCTGCCAGGACCCTGAGTAAACAGTGGGACAAAGGCATTCCACGGGACGCTGGGCAAGTCCTCTGTTTGCAGGGTAAGGAGTGGAGCTGGCTCCCTTCTGCCCGCAGTAGAGGCAAGGTGACTAGGCAGAGGCTCTGTGGGCTTGTTTGCAGACTCTGCCTAGGAAACTGATACCCTCGCAAAGTGTCCCTTCATTCCAGTGTCACTTCAGATGGGGCAGGTAAAAGGATTATGCAGGGGCCCCCTGGCCTCCACCCATTGTCTGCACAAGCTGACCCTGAATGCGGTAACTTAACCCCCACAGAGATAACCCGTTGCTGTGTGTGCTCACATTCACAGCTGGCAGTTCCCATGAAGGAGCCCAGCTCTCTTTCCGGGGCCTCTCAGTCCATTAGCAAGTTGGTAACAGAGTCTGGACCAGAAGATGAGGTTGCCTAAGAAACAAGTTCCTGCTCTCAGTGCCCTGCACAGGAAATCTGCCCTGGCATGCAAAGGGGAGAGACTCAGGCTAAGACAACACGTATCACCTCCCCCACCCCCAAAAAAATTTTTATTAGTGACTTGACTTGAAAATTTCAATTTTTAAAAACGGGGGGGAAATGTGGTTTTTAACTCCAAAGAAGACAGGAAGAGGCATTTTGTAGCTTCTGTCTTCACTCTTCAGGCAGTAGATGAAGGAGACCCAAGTGTGACCTCTATCTTTGCTTTAGGATCTGTTCGCCAGTTCAGTAGCCAGCCCAGAGTCACCCCAACTGTTCCCAAAAGAGTGTGGTTCCTTTTTATTGATGGAAATTTCCTACAGCTTTTTTAAAAATCATTATTATGTTTCTGAAATAAAACCATAGAGGAAAGAAAGCCACGGCCCTTCATAATCTCAGCCTACACATAATCCTTGTTGACAAGGAAAAGAATGTTAAATCCCACACACGATGAAGACAAAGCCAACCATGATGGGCGGTGGAAATGCTTTTAAATAAAATAAATATTTTCTCTAAACGTAACCACCACTAACAATTGCTTCACGTTTCCTGTCAAGCAGGAAAAACACTTGTAGATGGTCCAAACCCCATTCATCCAGTAGATGATCAATGCAGGGAGACCCCAGGGGCCATGCCCATCCCCATCCTGCCTGCAGCTTCTGGGAGAGGGCTCAGCTTAGCTGAGTGTGTGTTGGCCTGACCCTGCTTTGGTGGCTCAATGAAGGCAGCACAGCCAATCTGCCTGGGAACTACAGGAACTAATTTCCTCCCATTCAAAATGAAAGAGATATGGCAACAATGTGGGTGCACCAAGCATTCTCAAAATGACAGAACTAATTGGAATCTTTATTTGATTGACCATTGTTTTGGCATGGTTTCCTATCAGAGACTTAAATTGTCGGTGTGCATTTCGACTAGAAGCTTTCTTTAGATCTCATAGACTCCAGAATGAAATGAAGCTCGGCATGATAATGACCTTGGGATTTTGAGCAAGATAGTTCATAATGACTTCTAGGAAGGAAATGCATAGAACTCATTATAGTAATAGTAGTAATAACAACAACAACAACATCATTATCTAAAACATGTGGGATTGCCTCGGATGAAGTCACAGCTCAGGTTCTTCTCTGAGGAAGTGCAGACATTTAACTAGGCCCGGTATCATCGCTAAGTAAGGGGACACATTGATGGACAGTGATGTGGAGAGAGTCCTTTGGGCATGCTGTGACAAATGAGGACTCACCAAGGTATCTGTCCACCCAGGAAAGGGGAATAAGATCAGACTTAGCAAAAGGCTTCCTTTTGGCTAGCATTTCCCGAGATCCTCCCCTCATACTAAGGCCATTGTACCCAGGCTTAAGTGGACCCACAGCAGATTAGGGCTTGAAGAATCATTCTATACGGGAACAAAACCAGTCCTGGGAGGGCCAGTCTCCCTTAGCACACAAGCCAGCTGGTTTGTTTGTACAGAACCCTTAGATATTCTTCAGCACTGAAAACTAAGTCAAAACACAGGTAAAATGGAGAATAATAAGATTCCTCAAGATTAACTCCTCTTGACTGATGTCATACAAGTATTTTAAGGGCCTCAGAGGTGGGGACATTTTGATAAGATGGAAGCTTAGCCCACTTTACAGTCTCAAAGGTGCTCCCCTAAAAGGAAAGCTAACTAACATGGATGCTGTCACCTATGCAGCCGCCTTTAATCTTAGTAGGACTGCCTTGACAACATTTAATAAATTGGACACTTCTATATCAAGTTTGCCAAATAAGCATTTCCACTACTCAAGTAAACACCATTGATGACATTGTTCTCGGAAATAGAGCCCAATGCCAATAATTTTTTTTTAATTTCCATTTAGGAAGAACCTGGGATGTTTAGAAGACCAAACAGATGTGTGGTTTAGCTGGGCTCTGAGAGTGGCTCCCACTTTACACCAATAATGACCCAATCACTTCATCTGCATAATTTATTCAGAATCAACTAACAGTGAAAAAGAATCTCCAGGGTTGAAGAACATTCTATGCAGACATGCGGGTCTTGTCCCCACAATGTCACTGGAACATGCAGCCATTGAAACGGGACCTCAGTACATCTTTTTCGTAATCATTTGTAAACATCATCAAAAGAAGCTCTGGGCACTGGTTACACAATCATTGTACTTCGTGTTATTAAACCATGCATTTAAAAATGGTGATGGCTTCCAAGTGGTGGTGCCCACCTTTAATCCCAGCACTTGGGAGGCAGAGGTGGGCGGACCTCTGTGAGTTAGAGGACAGCCTGGTCTACAGAGCTAGTTCCAGGACAGCTAGAGCTGTTACACAGAGAAATCCTGTCTCAAAAAAACAAAAAACAAAAACAAAAACAAAACAAAAAATGGTAATGGCCATTCAGTCATAGCCTTAATCCATAGTTTACTTAAGACAGTTTTCTAAACTTAAACAGGAAGGGCAGAGTTCTTGGGTTCCTTCTCCTTCTTTTTGGTTGAATGCAAATGAGATGACCGTTGCACCAGCAGCCTTCTCAGACCAAGGATTGGAAACAACAAACTGAAGTCAGTACAGTGGCAAGATGCTGTTTAAGGAGCAAATGGGGTGGGGGAGAGGTGGTGAGGATGGGGTGGTGGGGGTGGGGTGGGATGGTGGAGGTGGGTGGTGGGGAAGGGTATCTGTGTAGGCACAGCCACCTTGCATGATCATATAACTATGTTGGGTGTCTTTTCATTAAAAGAGAAATAAATTTCCATAATATCTTATTTTTAATAAAGACTGTTAAGAGAATGTGAACATAGCTCCCAATTAGCATTGTTTATTCCATCCAAAAGTTCTATGCTCTGGTTAAACTGTCTATAAACTGTAAGATAGTGCAGGTGTGGATGGGAGTGGCAGAGACCTAGCTTCTTCCTTATCCCACCCCACACCTGGTTTAACAAAATTGTAACTCAATGTATTTTCCAATTTCTTTTTGAATACAGGGAGCATGAGTTTATGGACTGAGGACTGAGCAACACTTCTACTTCAGCTTTGCCGTCCTGTCCAGTACGATGACCAAGTGGCCTTCTCTAACTCCCAAACACTGAAGCTCAGTATGCTTCTTTGTGACTACAGGAACAAGCCGAGTTGTTTTCACCCTTGAGTGTACTACAGTCTTCTAGAAGGTGAGATCCCAGGCCTGGCTCAGGTCCAGATGGGATGGGTCTGGTGCGCTCTGACATCTGCTGTCTGTAGAGCTCCTCTGAGATGCATATGCTGATGCGACAGGGACCACACTGTGAGGCTGTGCCTCAGCTGGGAGGATTTGCCGCCTCTCCTGTACAAACATGGCCGGTGTGCAACATGTGTGCACACATGTGTGCATGTGTGTGTATGTGTGGTGTGCATTTGGAAAAGTGATGATAATTCAGACTCATTTAATTCAGAAGCATCTAAAATAAATAAAAGAAACAGACACCTTGATTAGCAGGTTGTCCCTTCCTACTGAAGTGGGCAGTTGCACTGTTGTTTTATGAATCCCCAAGGAATAAAGGTGAGCTCCTGGGCCCTGACAGTTGCTCGAGTAAATATGAATCAACAATGTCAAATAAATAAAGAAGAAAAAAAAACTTGCTTTTGTTGCTTCTGTTGTTTGTTGGTTGGTTGGTTTTTGAGACATAGTCTCACTATGAGGTTCAATCTGGCTTTGAACTAGGTAGCCCAGGCTGACCTGGAACTTGAGATCCTCTTGTCTCTAATTTCCAAATGCTAGGTGCAAGCATGTGGCAGCATGCCTACCAAAAATATGCTTGCTTCCAAAACTATCTTCTTGATTGCTCTCTGAAGGGAGAAACCTGAGCCTGGTGTATTCCCTGCACAGTCATGAAGAGGGCCCTGCTGTGTCAGGTGACCCTAGAAATACGCATCTCTGAGAAGCTAGCTGCTCCGGACAGTTTCTACTGACTGGCAGAAATGCCTGGGTACACAGTTATGTGTGTTCTGATGAGACTGGAAATTATCAAAGAGCTTCTTCTGGGTCTGCTGAATCCCACCCAGAGGACTCATCTTAAATGACAAATTTCTCAAATAAGCTGCGGATCCCTTTGCTTACCCCCTGAAAGAAAGGGTGTGTTAGTAACTTGAGAAGGCATTAAAAGACTACTGGGGAGGGCTCCTCTCCAGTCCAGACAAGACTGACTGTTCCCTCCTCACCGCTCCCACAGCCCCACCACTTCACACATGTCACAAAGCTTCTGTTCCTGGACCCAGGGTCCCAGTACAGAGCACTCGATCTCAGCAAGCACACAGCTTCAGACAGTGGCACCAAACTAGTAGCCAACCAGATCTTGGTTGCCTCTATGTCCTTTCTCTGCTACTGCTAAATATTAAACTTCACAAATCTTCCGGTTCCTCAAAAGGTAACAGCAACAATAAAATATCCCAAAAAAAGATAAAAGAAAATGTTTCATGGCAGTCCTTAGACTTTCTTGAGGGATTTATTCAAAGGCAACTGAGGACCAGTTCACAAATAGGAAGCCTCCATGGACTGCTCTGGCTTGGACTGGGCAAGTTAGCAATAATAATAACAACATTTGTTATTTCACTATACCCTGCTATCCAAGACAATATGATACAAGTTTAATGTACATGTTGATTGTGGTAAAAATGTATACAATTCTGCCATTCTTAGAAACTAAACCACTTGTTTTCCATTTAAATAGTTCCTTCTACTTGTTTGTTTTCTAGGGTTTTGAAACAAAGTCTCATTATGCAGACCACCTGGCCCTGAATTCAGGATGTAGTCCAGGCTGGCCTCAAATTTGAGACCCGCCCTTAGCTTCCTTGCCCGTGGAATTACAGGCATGTGCTGCCACACATTGCTTACATTAAATTTATTTCTTAACTGATACATCAAAACACAAAAGTAGAGACAGGCATGGTGACACATTCCCATCGTCCCAGCTTTTACCAGGCTGAGGCAGAAGGATTGCAAGCTAGAGGGCAACCTAGGTTGCACAGTGTAACACCATCAGAAGGGGGAATGGGAAGGAGGGGGAGGGAGGAAAAGAGAAAGGAGGAGTGATGGAGTGTCTCATTATGCTTTAACATACAATACATATTGTGCAATTTTGAGTCAGGTTAAACATATCTCAAACAGTCATCCTTTCTTTTGGTGGAATCTCCTAATGTACTTCTTTCTAAATGTACATGTCTTCCCAAAATTAAAGTGTGTGGGTGTCACCTGTACTCTCCCCCTGTGAAAGGAACCAGAACTTCCTGCAGTACTCTGACAAAGTTCCCCTGGATCAGCCTTTTCCCATCCTTTTCCAAAACTAATGGGGTCAGGGCAGGTTTGCCTGAACTGAACTTGCATCACTATTCTCCACCTGGATGGAAGGGTGTTGGAGAGACGGGGCCACTTGTTTGTCCTGGCCGCCCAGCTAGCTTAGCCCTGAAATAATCACACAGAAATTGAATTATTTAAATCACTGCTTGGCCCATTATCTCTAGCCTCTTATTGGCTAACTCTCACATCTTGATTTAACCCATTTCTATTAATCTGTATATCGCCACATGGCAGTGGCTTACAGGGAAAGATTCTAACTATAGTCTGTCTCAGGCAGAGGATCCTTGGCTTTTCTCTCACTCTGCTTTCTTCTTCCCAGCATTCATTTCTGTTTTCCCGGCCCTACCTAAGTTCTGCCCTATCAAATAGGCCAAGGCAGTTTCTTTATTCATTAACCAATGAAAGCAACACACAAACAGAAGAAACTACTATACCATTTCCCCTTTTCTGTTTAAACAAAAAGGAAGGCTTTAACTTTAACATAGAAAAATTACATATAAAAAAGGTATCAAATAAGAATTACAGTTACAATATTTATATCTACTTTATCTTTTATCATAACTAAGGAGAACTATAACTATAACTATAAATTCTTCAACTCCATCAAAGACTCCAGAAGGATATATTACCTAAGTAAACAAGAAGTACATTGTAAGCAACTTCTAAAACTCTAGAAATGACAGAGACATCTTGCTGCCTGGACAGTTACCCAAAGTTCTTCTGTACCACTGGGGCATCCATCTTCAGCCTTCAGGCCCATAGTATCCAGCAGACTTTTCCATGAATCAGGAAATTTCAAAGACAGTTCAGTCACTTTCTTCTGTATCCTGCAGAATGTCTTGCACACTCTTTCATGAATCAGGAACCCCGCCTACACCAGAAGGATGATTCCCCACATAAAGAATTTTATTATGTATTAAACCAAAGCTGTTCCTCTAGGAGGACACAGTAGTTTTTTTTCATTAGATAAACCCAATACTCTTTACTATTGTTGGTATCTGATAGTCCTTAGATACCCATATGAATTAAAACACACTTCCCAAGAATCTATGGTTGCCCAAAATCCTGCTTGCTTTAGAAAGAAGTAGAATCTGTTTGGAGGCAATCAATCCATGTGGGCAATCAGGCTATGTGAGTGGGGGCAGCGCCTTACTGTGCTGATGGAGCTAAAATGGAGTATGCCATGAAACAGTGATCACACCTCAAGCAGTGGACCTCCACACTCTCCTGGTGGCTTCTTAATCAGTACACGTGTTGCATTGACATATCTGAAGGAATTCTATCTTTAGTATGATTTTCTTTTTTGCTGATGCTCTTTGTTTGTTTTGCTTTTTATCTTAGTTTGTTTCAAAATTAGCATACAAAGTAATCAGCTTTCTTATGGTATTTTCAGACATACTTGATTTCAGTTGACTCCCCACACACACCCGGCATCCACTAGTCCTCATCTCCCTAAGGACCCACTCCTACCCTGATACACCTCTAGCATTGCCCAACAGCTGTGTCTCTGAAAGCCTCCCAAGCACCCTGTAATGTTCACAGTCTGATTCAAAGATCACAGGAAACAGAAATTTAATGCAGGCCTTTGAAAATGTGATCACCCTTTAAAGTTTGACACAGGCTCACCACACAGCTCACTCCAGAGCATTTGATTTAATGAGATGATGACGTGTTTGATTGGAAGCCCCTGGCCTGGGAATTGACCAGTCTGGACTCCAACTCCCAGCCTGCCAAGTACTGGCCCCTCCCCAAGGGAGGATCAGGACCACTCCCACAGTCTATTTAGGCTCATGCCAGAAAAAGGAACACGTGGTTTTGGATTTGCTTGGGTTTTCTCTCTGCCATGCTGTGTTGGTCCACCCAAGAGTGCCACATTTATTAAATATGGGAATTTTAATTTGGTCTAATCTGGTTTGATTGGAGTTTCTTGCATCAACAGAGAGGCTTTTATTAAGCTAAAACCAGATGGAGGTCCCACCAAGCTGGGTCTGTTTTTTCCTGTGGGCCCAGGGCTGCCTGATGGAAAATGCCCTTCCCATGCACCCTACGCCAAGCACCATTGGCTTCACTCAGTGAGTTCCCCTTTTAAACTGCATTGCTGTTAGGGTATTGGGGTAACCTATTTGCTTTCTGGCCTTTTGTTGAAGCCATAGGCCTGAGCTGGAAGCCTGATCCACGTGGAGAAACTCAGGGCTTTCGCTGAGATGGGACTTGGATGTGTAGAAACGTGCCCCATTTATTTCTTATGTACCCCAGTTTTTGATTCAAGGGTACTATTCAGTGGATGCATTGCAACAGGCTTGAGTCACACAGACATGCACTTAAAATGGGTTTCTTGCAATTCCAAGCTGATTCCAAATTGCTGGTAAATAGACTTTTACAAAAATCCTTTTAAATTGGGGCTATCTAACCTAAATTAACAACACTCCAAAAAGCCCGCAGTTTCTAAATGCGTGCTCTAGTCCTGCACCCACTCTGTCTGTCTGTCTGTCTCTCTCTCTTTCTCTGCTTTTTCGGGACCCGTCCATTCTGGATTCAGGAATCTAAATCCTACTCCCTTTCCATCGGCCGAGGACAGCTGAGGCCATCGGCCGTCCCTTTAGAACAGTGCTCTCCCATCAGCTGTTTCCCTGGCCTCTGCTGTCTATACCAGGATCACTCTAACCCCACTCTGCTTCCACCCCCTCCCTGCTGTTTGCCACTTGGGCAGCCTTTTACAAAAATATCCTTTTAAATTGACACCAACACCTAACAAGGTTCCAAAGCCCTCAGCTTCTGCCATGCATTCTGCCCCTCCCACTCACCCATCTAGCTGTTTTCTGTGCTTTCCTGAAGAAGAAGAATGCTAATAAGAAATCCCACACTAGCTCAGAATTGAGTATAATAAAGGGTTATTTATTTAGGGGTAGAGTCAATATCACAATCCTCTGCTGGAATGGGAAACAACAACTGAATCCTGTAGCTGGAAAAGAGGCAGATCGTGCACTTTACATCAGCATTTATAGTATAAAAGGCCACGCCCATGTGGGCGGGTAACTTAAAGGCTACTGGCAGTAGAAATTTCTACAGTACTCCTTGTTTCGTTTAAATAAGAAAGTTCTAAGCTTAATACAAAATTATATACACTAAGAATATTGGGTATAAAAATTAGAATTACAACCAGCATAAACAATGTCAAGCAAGAAACATGCAATAAATGTTTCAATAATTATCCTATCCTAATGAGTTTAAGTCTTATGTAATAAATAACTTGGCCAAGTCATGAGAGGAAAGTAACTACAACTATCTAGTCTTCAAACCCAATGAAGAAGAAAAATAATATTACTTGAGTAAGCAGGAAGTGCAATCAAGCAAATTCTAAAATTTGCAACAAATAACAGAGACAACTGGCTACCTGGGCAAAGTCTCATTTGCAATTTGGAGCAACCAACTTTGGCTAAGGCCTAGAGTAACTGACAGACCATTTCAGAGGCAGGAAATTTTTCAAAACCATCCATAACTGGTCTCTCCTAATTTGTGCATTTTGTGTTCTAATTTTCTGTAAACCTATTCTATAACCTAGGTAACTGACAGAATCTCCTTTCTGTATTTTTTCGGGAGCAATTTGTAATCCTCATTTTGGCAAAACTTTCTTTACTTCTTCAACCATTCTTTCTAAAGTATCTACGTTTGAATCAGATAGCAAAATGTCATTCATGTAATGGTAAATTATAGACTTAGGAAATTTTTATGTATTATTTCCAATGGCTGACTTACAAAGTATTGGCACAGGGTGGGGCTATTGAGCATATCCTGTTGGAAGATGGTCCACTGGTATCTCCTAGTAGGCTGAGAATTATTATAAGTAGGCACTGTGAAGGCAAATTTTTCTCTGTCATTTTCTTGTAAAGGTATAGTGAAGAAACAATTTTTTAAATCAATAGCTATAAGAGGCCATCCCTTTGGTAATAGAGAAGGCAGAGGAATTTCAGATTGCAGAGGGCCCATAGGATGAATTACCTTGTTGACAGCTCTTAGATCTGTCACCATTCTCCATTTACCAGATTTCTTTTTAACAACAAATACAGGAGAATTCCAAGGGCTGGTTGATTCTTCAATATGATGAGCATCTAGTTGTTCCTGTACCAGCTGTTCTAAAGCCTGCAGTTTGTCTTCTGTTAATGGCCCCTGTTTAACTCACATTGGTTTCTCAGTTAACCATTTTAAAGGTAGGGCTGTTAGTACCTCTAAAGGTTTGCTAATTGCTTTGTGTTCTTGTACAGCCTGAATGGTTAGTGAGCTTTGTATATAATGAGTACCTTATAATATCCTTCCCAGGATTATGAGTTTGGGGAACTGCAGGAATGTTAATCTGAGTATTCCATTGCTGCAGCAGGTTACTACCCCATAAATTCACTGCAATATTAGCCACATATGGCCTCAGCTTTCCTCTCTGTCCTTCTGGCCCTATGAATTCAACCCATCTCACACTTTGTTTAACTTGAGATGAGGTTCCAATTTCTAGTAATTGAACATCTGACTCTTGAAGAGGCCAATTTGGATGCCAAGATTCTGGAGTAATCATATTCATGTCCACACCATGTCTATCAAACCCACAATTACAATGCCATTTATATGCACTCTTAGCTTTGGTCTTTGATCATTTTTAGAAGTCTGCCAGAATATACTTTTCCTATTTTCTATTAGAATTTTTGATTTTTCCTCCATGTTTATTCCATCATCTAGAACAGTATAGTTTTTTTACAGAAGGCTCTAGATTCTCTAATTTTCCTAGTAAGACATGTCCTCTACACTGACTGGGAATAACTGGACCACTTTTGGATTGGGGGCCTGCAAGACGTCCCCAAGGAGTTTTCTGATTGTATCAGGTTGCCTTGTCTGTCTTTTGTTGATCTACATTTATTGGTCCAATGTTGGCCTTTGCCACACCTTCTACATATACCTGAAGGCTATTCTTGCCATTCCTACCTTGTCTACAATCCCTTCTCACATGTCCTATTCTTCCACAATTAAAATATTTGGCATTTTGATGTCTCCTCATATTTTTGGAAATTGCTTCTCCTACCCAAGATTCAGTGTTATAGTCAAATGTCTCAATGTTCATTGTAAGCAGGATCAATTCATCCATTGGTGCTGATCTAACCTTTAAAGGCACAAGTGTTTTTTGCATTCTAAATTGGCATTTTCAAAATCCAGAGATTCAATAAGCACTTGTCTAGCATCTGGGTCTGTTACTCCTATTTGTCCTGCCTTAGTTACTCTTTGTAAAAAAGTCACTAAAGGGTTCTCTCTGGCCCTGTTTAACCCTGGTATATGATTCAATTAATTTTCCTAGTTCTTGAATCCTATCCCAAGCATTTAAGGCTGCTTTGTGGTATAGGGACAAGATTTGTTCATTGTAAAGAACTTTAGCCTGTGGTTCAGCATAAGTGCCCTCACCAAGAATTTGATCTTGGGAAGACTCAAGTCCTTTTGCTTTTCCCTATTGTTCTAAAATTTTAGCTTCTTCTCTGAAATAGCATTTAAACATCAGTTGAGGCCCATCATCCAGGACTGCTAAAACTAACTGAAGTCAGTCGTGTGGCATCGCTTTAATGCTAGAAGCCCAGGTCTTTATCATCTCCCTAACAAATGCGGAATGCAAGCCATAAGTTATGACAGTTTGCTTAATTTCTTTTAGATCATTCATCCCAATAGGTATCCATCTATCTTCTTTGGATCCTTTTGGGCCTTTAGAACCTGATGCTTTGTCAGAGTAGATTGCAGGGTAGGAAGCTAAAACCCTGAGTAAGTCACCTCTGACAGCTACTGAAGATGTTGAATCCTGTCCTTGTACCTTCTTTCCCTGCTCATCAGCTCCAATAATTTCCTCAGTCATTTCAAATCTTTTAACTACTGTCTTTTGTAAATTCTGAATCTCCTGGACTGTATATATTTCTAGTGATTTCATTGAGGCACCTAGCCCCTGGTCCTCATTCTGCACATGTGATTCCAAAGTCTAAAGTTTTTCCTTTAACGATAACACCTCATCCTGGACATTATTTGGACAGTGTGCAGATTGCCATCCTGGAGAGATGCTCTATCTGCTAATCTATCATAACTTTTTAACAAATTTTGATTGCCAAATTCAACAGTATGAATTCTTTCAGATAATTTCTCAGTATTCTTTGACATGGATTCAATTTTGTCTGTCAAATTAATGTTACCCTTTTCAATAGTATTAATTTTTTCAGGTAACTTTTGATTTTTGTTGGTATTAATCCTATCAGCTAGATGTTCATTATTAGTCTGTAAAGACTGTATCATTTCTAAAAGTGCCTCATTCTTGGCTCTGTTATCAAACCATTTTCTTAAGGATATAATATAAAGAAAAAAACTGAGTCCCAGTATCCAATAAATGGATGTATCACCATAACCATATAAGCCTTGCAGAATACAACTCATAGTATTAGCAAAAAAGTTACCAAATGTTTCAAGGGTAATGTTGTCTGCCATTATATAACTTTCAAGTTTATTGATTTATTAATTACCTGTTATGAAATCTGGTAAATTGTTTTAGGTGTAATAATCTTTATTGTCCAGCAGGTGTCATGGTTGCAGAGTCGAGACTAGAGGTGCAACCTGGTGCCACAGTCCTAAGCATCTTTGGTTTCCCCGCCTTGGTGTTGGTTAAACACTGAGAAATATGCTTTGCTTGACAATTTAAAACAATTAAATCAATTCTGTACACAGAGCAAGAAGCCCAGAACTCAGGAGCCAGGAGTACAAACCAGAAGTTGCACAACTTGCCACACAGCAGGGAACGTGGCAGTGGGGGCGAGGGGCATGTGTACACTTGAGAAATTTCCAAGTTGCCACACACAGTTAGCTCCACTGTGGTGAGGGTTTTACAAAAACAAAAAAACAAAAACGCTCTGTAGGTAAAAGCAAGTCAAGCAGGGCGGGGGGAGACTTTCTGGGCTGTGGACCATTTAAGCCTTTAAGATGATCCACCTGGTAGGTGTAGAGTTAAGATCCATGTGGGGTGCCAGATGAAGAAAGACACTATAAAGAAATCCCACACTAGTTCATAATTGGGTATAATAAAAGGTTATTTATTTAGGGGTAGACTCACAGATCACAGTCCTCTGCTGGAACAGGGAACAGCAACCAAATTCCACAGTTGGAAAAGAGGCCGGACACACACTTTACATCAGCATATATAATATAAGAGGCCACGCCCAAGTGGGCCAGTAACTTAAAGGCTACTGGTGGTAGGAATTCCTACAGCACTTCCCCAGCAGAGTTAACTGTGCTGGGGTTTTTAAGTTGGTCAGCTAACAGATTTCTAAAACTGTTTTGTCTGTCTGTCAAAATGATGCGGCCACACTATGTGTAAATGTGTAAATGTGTTTTCATGATGTGCTCAAGATCTTCCTTTTAATCTTCTTGCACCTTCTAGCATTGGTAAACTGTAACTAATTGGATAAAATACATGCCTAAATTTAGCTTATATGCCCAGTTTCAATAACAGGTAATGGGACCTAGTTCTCAAGTGCCTTTACAGATCTGAGGGCATGGCATTTTAACAAGAGCTTCTAACACAGACATACAGCTTCCGCAGCACCCTTTAGCTCCTCCAAAAAGACAGAAGACTTTCTCCCTCCAGGCCTTGCCTCTGGGTTTGGCAAAGCCACTCACACAGCAAAAAAAAAAAAAAAAAAAAAAACAAAAACAGCCTTCCACCTCTTCAGCTTCCTGGATGCCTTTCAGGGAATCGATCTCCTCATCCTGCCAAGTCAGGTAGCTTAAATCTTCCCCCACAGGAAAAATCTTTGGACCTCTTGTACTCAGTAGCTAATGGCAAGCACTGCTTCTAAGAGTTCTCCCAGGACTAAGGAGAGGATTTGGAATTGCCTGTGAGGAAAAAAAAAAGCTGTCTCAGTTTTGCTCATTTATCCCTCCCAGATATGTCTAATGGCATTTGACAACTTAAGGTACTATTAACTTATTACTTCACCCATGACATTTAATGAAGTTTCCTGCTAAAATACAGACAGGTATGCCACTTTAACAGGCTTCATAGTCTGGGATTAATGGGTTTCAGGTGAGTCTTCAGAGGTTCAGAGTTTCCAATTTCCTTTCATTATCTTCTAAAATGTTTATACCTTTTAACCTAAAGCAATAGCCTTTTGCTATGACACCAAGATGTAAATCTGTTCCAGTTCTCTTTGTTTCTGGAAAAGTTCTACTGCTGTATCAAAATCAGATCTGGTAAAAAAAAAAAAAAAAAAAAAAAAAAAAAAACAGTCTCCAGAGCCTTTTGCTAACCCCAGCCAGTTTCAAGCATATTTTACAGGTCACTCCTGCTGCCTGGGCCAAGACCAACCTACAAAGCACTCCCCAGACACTGCCAAAAGACCTGCACCATCTCCGGGGACTTTACCATTGGTACCAACTCTTCTGGATCAAGGACACCTACCAACTAAAATCTGGTTTTATCTGCTATTGTGTCACATTCTATAGCTAGCCCCATTTCATAGGGCCAATAATAACAATATTTTTTTCTCCTAGCCACCTGCCTTCTCATCCCCCTCAAAATGCAGCTGCCTAAGGACTCCAGGATGACAGCAAACTAGGTACTGCTCCAGCTACTCCTCTCGCTGAGAGTGAGCGCATCAACTCTCAGCTCTCCCCTCTCCTATATGGTACCATGCCCACAGGAAGTAGCCAGACTTGAGCCAATGCCCCTTTATCCAAAGAGAGCCTAAAATGTTGGTCATAAATATCACCTCAGCTCCTTGTCACACCCCTATATCCAAAGAGTCTGGAATGTAATATTAAGTTGGGGGTGTCACCCCAGACCTCTAACACTCCTATATCCAAGAAGTCTGGGATGATTGGAAGACCCTGGCCTGGGAGTTGCCCTAGTCTGGACTCCAACTCCCAGGCTGCCAAGCACTGACCCCTCCCCAGGGAGGGTCAGGACCACTCCCACAGGCTATTTAGGCTTGTGCTAGAAAAAGAAACACATGGTTTCAGGTTTATATGATTTTCTTCCTGCCATGCTGTCTCAGTCCACCTGAGAGTGCCACATTTATTAAACACAGGCATTTTAATTTGGTCTAATCTGGTTTGATTGGAGTTTCTTGGATCAGTGGAGAGGATTTTATTAAGATTAAACCAAACAATATTCACACAAAAGTCTATAAATATTGATAGCAACTTTACTCATAATTATCAAAAATTGCAAATAACCAGCATGCCTTCTGTGGGTGCTCTGACAAGGCTCAGCAGTGAACAGCAGGGAGCTGCTTTTACAAAGAGTCCCATGACCAACACTGAGTGTCTTGTGCTAAGAGAGAGTCAGATGGGAAGGACCAACTGCAGAAATGTGCCACCTAAAAGCAGGGACATCTGAGGAAATGTATTACAGTGAGGCAATTTTATTGTCATGAGAACTCCACAAAGTGTCAGTAGATGAATCTTCATGGCCAAGCATGCTACATGCCTAAGGTATATGAAATAGCTGGCTTCTTCTAAGCAGTCAGCCTGTCGCACATGGACTGTTTTGAACTATACCACAATAGTAAATATTTGTGAATCTAAATGTAACTGAACATGGGAAAATTATAATAGACATACCACACAAGCCAGATGTTCACAACTGTAATACCAGCACTCAGAAGACTGAGGCAGGAGGATCAAGGGTTGAAAACCACGTAGTGAGACCCTGTCTCAAACAAGCAAACAATGAAGAAAAAAAGGACCATATGACAGGAATTTTGGATTCCATTTAATCTTCCGGGACCACAGGGGTGCATGCAGGCTGTTACTAACCAAAGCATTGTCATGTGGTGCTTAAGTGCATTTTACACATTTCTTTTTCCCTTTCAAATATGCTAAAGAGATGGACAGAGCTTCCATGGTTTCCAAGGATAGGGTTGGGGGAAGGATTGTCCCCAAAGGAGATTAGGGAAACTTGAAAGGTGATAGTTCTATACAACCCTCATAGTACTGGTTACATAATCACTCATTTGTCAAAATTCACAGAATGGTGCATATACTGAAAGAATTGCTGAATACACTAAAGTGTTACTTTATACGATTTTCCTCTGCCTTTTTCAAAAATAAAAGCATAATTCTTGTTTTCTTACCATACAAATTTTTTAAGAACTGCTCATCAGTCTTTCTGTTTCCTCCTTCACTTTGCCATCATCATCGTCATCGTCAACTCAGTGACAAGAGAAGATCATTTCCAGTGCCCCAGTAGAAAGGTACTTACATATAATTCCAGAGAGTACAGATGATGTATAGTCCCATATAATGTGGGCAGAATTCACAAGTGGGTAAAGACTAATGGAGGCCATTTAGTTGTGGTTATTGAAGGTTCATTCTAGGAATCTATCTTCAAAAATCACACACACACACACACACACACACACACACACACACACGGAGGCTGGACCTGGTGGCCACAGGCCTGTAATCCTGGTGACTAGGGAGGCTGAAACAGGAGAATCACAAGTTCAAGACCTTCCTAGGCTAGAGTAATTTCAAGGCCAGCCTGAGCAATTTGACAAAATCCTATCTCAATAATTTTGAAATGTTTTGGAAATAACACAGTGATAGACCACTTGTCTCAAAATTGCAGCATTGTTCAAAATAGCAAGTCATAGGAAATAAGAGAGCTGTCAAATGAATGTGCATATATTCATAATAATGTGTATTCAGGCACAGAAGAGGGGAATAAGAGGCGCTGAAAGAAGATGGAGGAAGGTGAAGGTCACAATGACATGAAAATGGCAAGGAGGCTGGGTGTATGAGAGAGCACACAGGGGAGGGAGATGGGGAAGAAGAGGGGAGAGAAACAACAAAAGCAATGTTTGTTTTAAAAAAATGAAGCTTGAGGCCCTGTAAGCTGGTTTAAAATAAAAATACGCACATTTGTTTTCAAAAGAAGTGAGTATTTGAGGACTATGGAGTTAGCAAGGTCTGAAGGGCTGGCCATGCAAACGTGAGGACATGAGTTTCATCCTCAGAACCTGTGGAAAATGGCAAGCACAGTATCACATGCTTGTAACCCCAACACTGGGGAGGCAGAGATAACCTGATCCCTGGCCACTCATCTTAACCAGCAAGGCCAATCCACTGAGAGACTCTGCTTCCAAAAGCAAGGTGGACCATACCTGAACAAAGACACTGACAGTTAATCTCTAGCATGTGTGCACACACACACTCCAAGTAAGTATTTGAAAATACACTCAGACAAGGTCTCTTTATTACCTATATCCAAAACAACAAGAAGAAAACTTTAAGAGGTTGAGGAATCTTATGAAAGAACACATAGACACCAGGAGGACTAATGAATACACTAATTGGAACCACACTAAACACAAATCAATGGGTTGAGAACAAACACTATTTTTTAAAAGTACACAGGTTATTACAGTATACTATTATGTACAGTAGCTGCCAGGACAGCTCAATTCATCTGAAAATCAGTAAGGCAAAGAAAGAATTAAACTATTCTTTCTGTGTCTCAAAGTGATTACATGGTTGATGAGGAGAAATTATTCTTTGAAAAAATCTAACTAATAAACACAAACCAAAAAAAAATCAGCTGTTTTTGTTGCCCTTTACTGTGTTTGTATGTGTTTAACAGTGGCTGAGGCGAAAAGAGACTGTTTGATAGCATTGACCTGTTACTGTGCTGTGACTGCGACACTGTGACTGGTTTTAAGCTGTAAGCATGGTATCACTCCATATTAGTATATATGTCTTCAAAGTAAAATATAGCTTAATATGTTAATATTATGAATTAACAGAAAAATTATATAAAGCTCTTCTCTCAAAAGCATTTTATCATATGATAAGAAAATTCATGCTTTTATAGTTGTCTTAGCTACTTTTCAAAGTGTGTAACGAAGAACCAGGACCAAGACAACTTTCAGAAGATGACATTTAATTTGGAGCTCACAGTTCCATAGGGTTAGAGACCATGACTGTCATGGCAGGGAGCATGGCCACAGGCACACATGCATGGTCCTTGAACAGTATCTGAGTGCCAGAATTGTAAGTCACAAGAGATTACTGGGATCAAAGCCCACCCCCAACAACATACTTCCTCCAGCAAAGCCACATCTCTTGATCCTTCACAAACAGTTCCACCAGGTGGGGACCAAGCATTCAAACACATGAACCTGTAGGATCCATTCTCATTCAAACCACCACAGTAATTTTACAACAGTGTGGGAATATGCAATAAGACCTAACTCACTTTTTACTAGAAATTTCCAGAAGTTTCCTGTTTCAAGACTAAGTTTGCTGTTTCCATATAGACAAAGTCATTGAGTATGAAAAACAAGGGCCTCTGACTTGTTTTATGATGGTAATGTCTTCTCTGTACTCTGTCTCTCTCTCTCTCTCTCTGTTCTGTCTCTGTCTGTCTCTACCTATCTCAGTCTATTCCTGTCTCTATCTTTCTCTGTCTCTGTATCTCTCTGTCTCTCTCCATGTCTCTGTCTCTCTGTCTCTCTCTCCTTCCCTTCCTCTCCTCCATCTTCTCCCATTTCCCCCGTAATAGATACCCCTCTAATCTCATCTTGAACTTGAGGAATCACTGAATTAGATTAGGACACAGCATTCGAATCCCACATTAGCTGCCACTGATACCTGTGCCACTAAAGAATGAGAGTGCTGGACTCTAATGCATGTTCCTATAAAGTTATGTCAAGATGCAAAAACACTGGAGCTAAGTCCTTTGTGTTTTATGGGGAAAAGAGACTAGACCCTCCTCTATGTAAAAGTATGATTATTAAACATAAAGGGAGGGGGTAAGATGATACCATGCATGCTGTATAAGTACTTGTGCTCTAGGGAGCCACTTAATAATTTACAAGCCATATAAATCATGTTACACATGAATTATAAAATTGTGTAATAGTTTCCTATTATGTGGAGATTTGGCATTACTGCCATAAAATCCTACCTTCATCCCTAGAAACAATTTCCTCCCTGCAGACAATGGCTAATGAATAATCATCTCCCCTCCCACCTGCACATCAATGGCCATCTATTTCTGACTTCAGTGAGGACTCCAGAAATATTGCTTGCACTTCCCAAAAAAATATGAAATGAATTAGCTAACAGTGGCTGGTTTTGTGGCATAACTAAGAGAAATTAAAACTTTTTAAGTATGCTGAAGCCAACTTATTTTCCTAAGTGAATGCAGAGCACAGTTACCTTTGTAGTGGTTAAAATAGCACAGAATAAATTAAAACAGCACTCATAAATCTGAAGAGCTGCTTTGAGACCCTATTGAAACTCGACAACGGTGTTTAGTAAGCAGAATTACATTTGATTTAACTTAGCCACCTGTCAGGATGAGGCATGGGTAGTGGGTATAAATCTTCATCCACAAGCTTGATGTGCAAAAATACATGTATCTTGTGGCCCATGGAGTGAGATGTCTGGCTTCCTCTGTGGAACAGGAAAAAGGAAAATTATTATATATGACAATGTTCCTTCTACGTATGGGTTCCCAGTAGTTTATGCTATACAGACTTCTGTACAATAACATTTTACACAAAAATGGTTTGTTTAACAGGTACTTAGGACTACCTACTATGTGCTCTCCTCCAAGGTAAAGGGAACACCAGTGAACAGAGAGGTCTGTTCCCACCCATATGGAGCAGGTGGACTCATGGCAGAGACAGGTAATCGATCAGTGGACATGTAAATATATAACCAGAGTGTGTCCAGTGCTGAGAGACTGGAGGGACTCTCCAAAGTACATTGATATAAGTAAGCTAGGAGGTCATTTTGGAAGGGGTGTTTAAGGAAAGTCATCCCAAGGTATAAACAATCAAGCCAGGCCATGAAGAATGAGGTGGACCCAGCTAAGCAGTAGAACAGCATCAACACAGGGTTGGCACACATGCTGGGTCTGGTGAGCTCTGCATGTTAGAAGAACAGTGCACTTGAATAGCAGTACCAGTTGCAGAAGTGGAAATGAGATAAGGCAGGGAAGATGAACAAGAACCATTCCCCCAGGCTCTAGATGCGCTTTTCAAAACTTTGAACACCATCGTTTGCAATGCTGTAGAAGGGACTGGATGTCAGTATGTGAAAGAAGTCAAGCAAGGAAAACACCATATAATCTCACTCAGACATGGACTCCTAAAAAAAAAGTTGACTTTCTGTTGAGCATGTTAGCAAGCACATACCTGTAATCCCAGCACTCTTTGAGGCAGCAGGATGGTGAGTTTGAACCCAACGTGGGCTATAGAGTGAGACCTTGGGAGATGGCCTGAAGCTAAGAAGGGGTCGAAGCATGTCTGAAACCCCAGACTGAGAGCAGCAGAACTTGACTGCTCCCTCTCTTGCTTGGGCATCAACCAATTGCAGCACCAACAGACTGCAGCAGATAAATTTCCCCAGCGTGGCATGCCCCAGTGCATATAACAACTGATATGCTCATGGCTACGAGGAATGGTTGCTGTTTATCTGACCACTGAAACCTCCTGGGTTGGCCTTTCTTTTCTATGTGACTTTATAAGTTTCCTTCCTCTGAACCCTGATGCTCCTGGGTATGCAAATGAAGCACCCTCAACGTTCTGGCCACAACCAATAACATACCACCCATGGATCCTATGGGTCATTCTTCCTGGGGTATAATTGTCCCCTGCCCCTCCCAATAAATGAGCTATCCTCTGACACAGTCTCCCCAGTGTTCTTTCCCACTGCTCAGGATACCCCACTACCACCACCAACCCCCACCACCATCAACCCCCACCACCACCAACCCCTACCCTCCTATCCCCACTGTATCAGGCTCAATAGACTGACCATTCCAGGACAAAGCGGGAGGTGACTCAAAAACAGAGAAAGAATTAAGTAGCAGGAGATAAGGAAGAGGTCAGTCTACTACTGGCACAATATACTAGCCCAACAGAATAAATAAGTCATAGTATTCTATGACACAGCAGGGTGATTGTAACTGACAGTAATGCATTATGTATACCAATAACTAAAAGAACAGGATCTTGAAGAAATTATTAATATCTACCATAAATAAATTATCAATAGTAAGGTCACATGTGCTGATTACTTTGTGTCAATCACTAACCAACATGTACAGGAACTGAAGCACAATCAATGAAATATATATATATTTTCTATAATGTATATTTTATATTATATAAAAATATCACAGGGAATGAAAAATATTTTTTAAAGGTCAGACATTTGGCTTTTACTTGAAAGGAACAAGCAGTCATTGGTAGATTTTGTACAGTGACATGGCCTAGTCTGTACTTTTAGGCACTTCGGTTGCCAGCTAGACAATAGACTGAAGGGGGTACTGGCCAAAAATATTAATACATAAATGACCATTCCCTTTCTGTTGCTGTGACAAACATCATGTCAAAAAACATGCACTTCCAGGTCTCAGTCAGTCGTTGACTGTCAGGGCAGGAACTTGGAGCAGAAGCCATAGAGGAAGACAGCTTACTGCCTTACTCTCTAGCTTGCTCACTTATAGAGCCCAGGTCCACCTGCCTACAGATGGTCCTGCCCACAGTGACCTGGACCCTCGCACATAAATCATCAATCAAGGAAATAGCTCATGGACATGTTCATAGGCCAGTTTGCTCAAGGCAAGTCTGATGTGGGATTCCCCTCTGTATGCTGTGAATATCATTGGTTAATAAAGAAACTGCTTTGGCCTATAGCAGAGCTATAGGGGAACAGAGCTAAGGGGGGGAACTAAACTGAATGCTGGGAAGAAAGAGGCAGAGTCAGAGAAGCCATGTAGCCCCGTGGGAGCCTGACGGAACTTTGCCAGTAAGCCACAGTCACGTGGCATTACACAGATTAATAGAAATGGGTTAAATTAATATATAAGAGTTAGCCAATAAGAAACTAGAGCTAATGGGCCAAGCAGTGATTTGATTAATACAGTTTCTATGTGATTATTTTGGGTCTGAGCTGCCAGAACAAACAAGCAGCCTCCTCCTACACAAGTCTTCAGTTGAGGTTTCCTTCTTCCCAGATGACCCCAACTTGTGTCAGATTGATAATGGAAAGTAACCAGCTGCAATCAGCACTACTGGGATTTTATTCCATTCATACAGCTCTGACCTATATCTTCCCATGTGGGCATGTGACCTGAAATCTTTCTTTGACCACAGTAGCATGCGTATCCATGTGCAGAATGTGCTAGAAGTACTAGACAATTAATGTATAGACAAACAGGCTTCCACCAATGAACAACAGAAGTAGGTGATGAATATCCCAAATCCCTGATGCTCACCCAGAGTTCCCTGACAAAACTGATTCCCATTAGCCCATAGTGGGTCTATCAGCTGTCATAGTGGCCTTACCTTCCTCCCCTCCCTGCCTCTCTACCCACTCCCCTGCCTGTGAACCCAGAAACCACTTCTCAAATAAAGCATTGCATTCAAATCCTGCTCCAAATCTTCATCTTCAGAACCTAAGATTTAAAAGGCCCTAATTACCAAAATTCACTACATCCAAAAACATCCCTCAAAGTTTTAAAAATGATAAGGCATGGTTTGCATAAATAGCATAATGGACTTGCTGAATAAAGTGGAATAAGGCACTAGTTCAACCAAGAGAGACTAGTTCAAGCCAGACCACAGCAGTGCAAGCCTTTAATCTCAGTACTTAGGAAGCAGAGGCAGATGGACCTCCGTGATTTCAAGGCTAGCCTGGTCTACAGAGGGAGTTCTTAGGTAGCCAAGACTACACAGAGAAACCCTGTCTAAAAAAAGAAAGAGAGACACTAGTTCAATGAAATCTCAGGGTAACATTTACTCTTGAACCCAAAATTGGTTGTGTGTGTGTGTGTGTGCGTGCGCGTGTGCATGTGTGTGTGTTCACTTGTGTACACATGCACATGGAGACCAGAGGTTGATATCAGGTATCTTCATTTGCTCTCCATCTTATTTTCTATACTAGGTCAGTCACTGAACTTGAATTTCACCAATTCCAGCTGGACAGTTTGGCCAGTGAGCTTAGCAGTCTACCTATCACCACCACCCCACCTCAGCACTGGTTTTGTAGATGAGCATTCAACACCATGAGTTTTTTACACAGATGCTGGGGATCCAACCTTAGGTCCTCATACTTACGTAGCAAGCATTTTCCAGATTAGGCTATCTCTTCAACTCCTCTTCCAAAAAGTTTTGCATAAAGACCTGTTTGGGTACATGACAAACCTGGGGGCAAGTTTTATAGACAAATTGATGGTATTAACTAGAATCCTGGTAGCCACAAAATTAATTTTAAAATAAGAAAAAAAGAAACTTAACAGCTCAGAAGAAAAACATTATTTTCTGCCAGAGATGCCTACAAGAAATTTTTCTCTTGAAGTATCCCATAAAAGAATTCTGTGAAAACAGTACACAGTGTCTTTCCCCGAACACAGGAACCCAGAGCACAACAGTACACTCTGTCCCCAACAAATACAGAACAGTACACATAGCTCTCCAGTGGCTAACACAAGTAGGGGATCTCATTGTGTGGTTATCTGGTGATGGTCCAATTTGGGGTGGATTGAGACTACCATAGTGGGAGTTTTCAACTAGGATTCTATTTGGTCACTTGGGGAAGTAATGACTGATAATTGTTCTAAAACTCAGAACCCTTCCTTCCAGGGGCATTGCCTAAATCTTGCTTTAGGTTAGAGCATTAGTTAAATTTGTGCTGCTCACAAAATTCCTGATATAAACAACTTAAAGGAGGGTGAATTTATTTGGAGTCATGGTTGAAGAGGATTTCAGCCCTCCGTGGTTGGTAAGATGTGGTAAGCTTCTCCGTCCATGGCTGTGGGTGGGAGCATATGACACAAGCTATTCATGTGGGTGTGGTTCCAGAAAACAGAGAGTGACAGGAACCAGGGAGGGGTCAGGTATAACCTTCAAAGGCCCACCCTTACTGACCTACTTCTACCTGCCAAGCCCTATCACCTATAGATTCCACAGCCTCCCAAAAGAGAGCCATCAGATTGGGAATAGCCATTCAAATCATGAGACAGGAATCCACGATGTTAGCTTAGAAAACAGAGCTTGGGCTCTGGCTGTTTCCTGGGGACATGCTAGTAAATGTCCTCAAACCAGAGCCCCATACCAAGGACTTAGAAAACTCTAGCATAGCCTGGCCCATGCCACAGAGACCAGGCCTCTAGCTGCCTACAGACTGCTGTTTGCAACACATAGTAAAATTCGTTCCTTCATCCTGGAAGCCTCTCCGACACAGTTTGAAGATGGTATTGGAGTGGCCTTCAGTATCCCCATGGTTTCTGAAGATATCTTTGAAACAAGCCCCACAGCCAGCAGAAATGTCCTCTCTCACATCCCTGTCTTATGCAGTGGTAACTAAATGGGGACCTGTCAAGACACCTCCTCCCTTCCTCACAGTTCCCTATCACAATACAGGGATTCTTTTTCACCTAACACTCCCGCTTGGGCTCTCAGGAGCCCTCCTTTCTGGAGTAGGCTCCACTGGTCCTTACTGGTTCCAGGTGCTAATGGAAGCTGTGGAGGGTCCAGAATTTGGGACTACTGTGGAGAGTCTGGAATTTGGGACTACTGTGGAGGGTCCAGAATTTGGGACTACTGTGGAGAGAGTCTCTAAGGAGCACCTGTGAGGAACCAGGCACAATGGCAGCCTTGCCACACACAGAGCTCCAAGCCAAGACTCAGAATCACCAACAAAATGTTATTTCCTCCCCTTCACTCTGTGATGCTGTCAAAATGATGTTGATCATATTGATAACCCACTCACTGCTCTCCCATACTTTGCCTTATGGCTTGATTCACCCAGGGGATCCTCAATAAAGCCTAAGGATAAAAGTGTAGTTGCTTCTGTTTTAAGGGGCAGTGTAACCAGCATGTGTCCACATATGTGATCATGTGACCACATACATATCTGCCGCTTCCTTGATATTTTTGAAATACAAGATGTGACACATCTATAACCACCAGATATACATATGCACGCACTTGCACCCCATTTTAACACATTCACTTTCTAGTAACATAAAAAGTTGATAAGTTATATGGAACCAGGAAGCCAAACAAATACCACACTACAGGCGCACCTTCTGGCAGCCAATGGAGCTGTGTACTGGAAAGGCACCTTGCTGTGTACACTCAACAACCTGATGGTAAATGGGCACCAGTCAGGCTCCCAGGGATGTCGATGATATACACCTGGAACAGCAGTGTGAGAACCTTAATTTTCTTCCATTTTCTCCATAGAGAAGCAAAATGCTGCAGAAGTCCTGGTACAAAGCTGGGTGTTGTTAAGGGACTGACCGTATGATGACTGACCTTGTTTGGCTGAGCTAGGGTCCTCGGTTGCTTAGACATCAGTCTAGATATCTCTGCGAAAGTGTGTTTGAAAGAGCCTTGGACATCCATATTTCTTGCTACATTATTCACAACGACAAGGACGTGGAGTCAGCCAAGATGTCCGTCAACAGACGAATGGATAATGGAATGTGTCATCTACACAAGAGAATTTTACTCATCTGTAAAAAACTATGAAATTTCCAGGGAACTGGATGGATCTGGAAAGTATTGCATAAGTGAGGTGACCCAGGCTCAAAAAGATGAAGCATGCTTGCCCTCTCTCATATGTGGATCCAAATTAATAACATTTATAAGAAAATAAAGGCATGAAACCAGAGAGAGGGGAATGAGAGATATTGAGAAAAGGGGAGAAGAGGGCACTGGCAGAAGGTTCTATGTCACATGGAAACACAAAGAAGGCTCCTGGGAATGAGAGGGAACAAGGAGGAAAGGCAGATGGGGAGGATGGGGGAAAGAAGCAACTACAAATTTCATTATGAGTGCAGTATTGAAAGCTTGTTCTTTGAAATGCTGACAAATATTTAGGAAGAGTTAAATGATGTGGACATCAATCAGTAGGCTTTCCCACCCCTGTACCCCATTCCCATGAAGAAAAGAACACCATAATATTCACAGGTGGTCAGCTGGAGGATCAGCCAAGCAAGAAACCAGGTTCACAGGGAGGACAAAGGGCTGATCTTAGAATGATGATCCTGAGTGAGAGAGGCTGGGAAGAACCAGGACATTTTTTTTCTTTTTTCTTGTTAGTTTTCTTCCTTTTTTTCTTCCTTGAGACTAATCTAGGACCTTGACGGTAGGTCAGCCACCCTACCACTGAGGTACATCCCCACCTCCAAAAGTTTATGTTAAATAAGACTATGCTTGACTTCAGAGGAAAAGTAAAACCGTGGCTATTACAGGCTAGTGAGGGAAGGGGAGAAGGGGGTGGGAAGACATGGGTCAGTGGGTATAATGTTACAGACAGATGGGAGGAACAGTCAGCGTTCTAGGCACCAGGGGAGACTGTACTGCATATGTCCAAGTATCCAGAAGAGAGGAATATTTTCTTTTTTATTGATATTTATTGAGCTCTACATTTTTCTCTGTTCCCCTCCCTGCCTCTCCCATCCTCCTTCAATCCTCCCCCAAGGTCCCCATGCTCCCAATTTACTCAGGAGATCTTGTCTTTTTCTACTTTCTACTTCCCATGTAGATTATATCTATGTTAGTCTCTCTTAGTGTCTGCATTGTTGTCTAAATTCTCTGGGATTGTGGTTTGTAGGCTGGCTTTTTTTGCTTTATGTTTTAAAACCACCTATGAGTGAGTACATGTGATTAATTGTCTTTCTGTGTCTGGGTTACCTCACTCAAAATAATGTTTTCTAGCTCCATCCATTTTCCTGCAAAATTCAAGCTGTCGTTATTTTTTTCTGCTGTGTAGTACTCCATTGTGTAAATGTACCATATTTTTCTTATCCATTCTTCAGTCGAGGGGCATTTAGGTTGTTTCCAGGTTTTGGCTATGACAAACAAAGCTGCTATGAACATAGTTGAACACTTGTCCTTGTGGCACGATTAAGCATCCTTTGGATATATACCTAAAAGTGGTATTACTGGGTCTTGAGGAAGGTTGTTTCCTAATTTTCTGAGAAATCGCCAGACTGACATCTAAAGGGGTTGTACCATCTTGCGTTCCCACCAGCAATGCAGAAGTGTTCCCTTTTCCCTACAACCTCTTCAGCATAAGTTGTCATCAGTGTTTTTGATTTTGGCCATTCTTACATGTGTAAGATGGAATCTCAGTTGTTTTGATTTGCATTTCTCTGATGACTAAGGATGTTGAGCATTTCCTTAAGTGTCTTTCAGCCATTTTAGATTCCTCTGTTGAGAGTTCTCTGTTTAGGTCTGTACTCCATTTTTTTTTTATTGGATTATGTGATCTTTTGGTGTCCAATTTCTTGAGTTCTTTGTATATTTTGGAGATCAGACCTCTGTCTGATGTGGGGTTAGTGAAGATCTTTTCCCATTCTGTAGGCTGTCGTTTTGTCTTGCTGACCGTGAGAAGAATGTTTTCATCAAACACAAGCACACGTGTGTGCATGTGTACACACAGACACACATACGTGCACACAAATGGATGTGTTAATTACCTCGCTTAGTCATAAATGTTTACAGTGCATAAGTGTATTGAAATGTTACTCTGCATCCAAAAGATTTATAACTTTATATCAATTGAACGTGAAATTTTAAAATAAACCTTAAAGGAAAAAGTTGTTTGAGGTTAAGAAAAAGGCACAAGGCCATACTGATATGAGTGACCTGTGCAGCCCCCTGAAGCCATGGGATGGCCAGCCTTATGATGTCGCAGAGGGACATGTCTGGGTCCATGGTCCTGCTGTTGCCCGTGGGATCTGTGTTGACTTCCGTGGCCTGTGTTGTCACCAAAGGCCAAGTGGGTGTCCATAATCTGTACTGCAACCTGAAGTCATGCTGATGGCCATGGTCGTGTGACCTGCAGGAGCCATACTGATCTGAGTGGCCTGTTCTACCACCTGAGGCCCATGTTGGTGCGTATGGTCCGGGCTGCCTCCGAGGGCCTTGTTTGGTTCTGTGGTCCTACTGTAGCTGGGGGCCATGTTTATGGTCTGTGCTTTTTCCAGAAACTATGTGGAGGCCATGACCCGTGTTCCTGCTGACTGTGAAGAGCAAGGAAGTTATTCTTACTGTGATATCAATTGGACTGCAGATGCACAGCTGAGAAAGAGGGCCATGGAAGGCTCTGTGACAAAGCCTACCCCTACCCCAACCCCCACCCTCACCCCCAAAAAGTAACAGCCTACACAGGAAGCTATCAAAGAGAATTCTTTAAAAAATGTGATGGGGATACTGAAGTGTAGCTCTCCACAATTGAGGATTTCTGGTGGGGGATTGGGAGGGGAAGGACTCAGCTCTACTTAAGGGGCAGGCCACTGAGAATCTGACCATGCTCCAGAGAGAACATAGGTAGCACAAATTGGACATGTCCTCTTTATTATTTTTTATTCTTATTTTCAGTTTTACTTTTGGGGGTGTCCCAAGGATGAGGGTGGACATGGAAGGACTGGGAAGTGAGTGTGGTAGCGATTCATGATGTGAAATTGCCAGAGAATCCAAAAAAAAAAGTTATGTTGAAAAGTGAAAAGAAAAAGGCGCAAAGCAAAAGAAAACCAGCAAAGCTCTAAGCAAGCTCTGGAGACAGGAGTGTGACACAGACAGGACAGCAGCAGGTACCCCACATCTGCCTCCTTTCTGCCCTGCTGCCACCTCATCCACCAGGACCACCGAAATCCACTTTTGTAGATGAGGCTGCTCACCATTTCAAAGATTGGGGGAGAAGGCATCTCAGTCTTGTTTCAGCTTTCTTATAGCCTCTCAATAAACAAAGTGCCCCGCAGTGATTAAACCCTGCCATTATATTATATTACATTGTAGGTGGGAGTAAGTGCAGGATCTTCAGGTGAGAGCAGCTACCTTGGGTTCTATGGGTCAGTCCTCTGCAGTCACATGGGAGAGAGGCAACATTGCCAGAGGAGATGGTGCCAGAAGTAGAAGCAGGGGAAGAGAGAGATTCTACCCAGTAACTTGATGCCAGATGTATGTTTGAGTAAAAAACACAGACACAAGTGTGGACCCCAGGACACAGCGACGCTGGAGTCCGTGCCCATCTCCATCACTATTAAGTTCACTAGCAGCGACGTCGGTGCTGTTTTTAGAAATAGTCATAGTGTGAGGGGAGTCTGTTTCAAGATGTGCTGGGAGGGAAGCAGGCTGTTCAAGGACTCAATAGGAGCACAGCCATGACTCCTTCCAACTTCTTCAAATTTAAAGTCTAGAACAGTATCTTGGTGCATCCTTTTGTGAACATAGAAAACCAGAATGCCCTGTAGTATCCAGCATTTCAGTGTGAGTACTGCCAAATAAGGAAATGCATTCACAGGTTCTAGAGACTTGGACTTGAGCATCTCTGGGGAGTATTATTCTATATACTACACCTAATAGCCATAGTCCTGAACTGCATTATGGTTTTCTTGTTTACATCAGCACCTTCGAACATGTATTTCTGATCCCATGTTATTAAATTTTCCTTCATTGGCAGCCTCATAAAACTTGTTAAATATATTTTTGGGTTCTTGGCCGACTGTTCTGAATTATCAGGGAACAAAAGCTGCAGTCCCAGGCAAGTCAACTCCCTGTAGAACAGACACATGCATGTACACACCTTCCCCATCCATCCCAGGTTCTACTCAGCCTTTTACTGAATGTCCAAAGGCATCATATGAGCTTCAGGATCATAAGACAAATCTCTTGTAACTGAAGTCACTGCTTCTACAGTTCGCTCATAGAGACCTGTGCTACTTAGAATACTACTCCACCCGTTGGCAGCAGTGTCAGAGAGTCTTCAAGACAGACCTTGATCTTAGAAACTCACCTCATGCTGTCACAGCGTCCAGCCTCCTTCTGAACTTACTTTCACCACTTCATTCTCGTCATCCAGGAGGGTGTTAGCCAGTCTCTGCTGCAATGATGCGTAACAAGAGACCCTGACTTCTCACTTTGTTACAAGAGCAAAAGTTAGTAACATACAAACAAGAGTCTGAGTCAGTGAAAGCTTGGCTGACCTTGGTTGGATGCCAAGCTCCGCTTATGTTCTGCACAGCTGTAAATGATACCATTCCGAGACACAGACTGGCAGACCAATGAGTGGAACCTAGAAAGGTAAAGCAGACCAGGCAATCACATTGGAGTCCTATGGTTAGATGTGACCTGAGACGCCTCAACTCTCTTTCATTGGTCAAAGCAAGCTTGGTGAGGAAACAAATGTCAAAGCAGAGATGGGATGTGCACCTTCTCCTGAGCTGCCAGGTGATCCTGCTGAGTCTCCAGACAAGGAGGATGAGTGACAAGCTCTGTTACCACATGTAAGTGAGAATTTGCCTCGCTGAGATCTGTTACTGAAACCTGTTCGTTTTTACCGAGGCTGATTTTAAAGACTTTCTTCGTGTGAAGAGGAACACACAAAGAGGGAATGCATGTGTGAGAGCAGGCATGTGGAGGCGAAAGGACAACCTTGGGCATCCTCCTGAAGAACTCCATCCACTTCCCTTAAGAAAGTATCTCTCATTGGCTACCAATTAGGCTAAACCGTCTTACAGAGATTCCCAGAATTTGGCTATCTCTGCAGTCCCCATGCTGAAGGTATAAACTCACATTTGATAGCACCATATGAGTTCTGGGATTTGAACTCAGGTTCTTGCTCTTGCAAGGTGAGCACTTTACCAATTAATCTATTGTCAGATGCTGGGAGGATTATTTAGCTCATTGTTTACCATATCTCAGGTGCTGGCATTCTCTGCGTATATCTGGTTTGTTTACTTTTATGGGCACTCTGACCCTGTCAGTATCCTCAATTCACTAGTTTACATGATGGTAGGATTTCAGCCCACCTCCTGCCAACCATGCAATTGAGAAAATGACACAACCACATTAGCCTGTAGGGACACTTCTGGAGTATATTCTTGATTAACGATAGATGTGGAAAGTCCCAGCCCTGGGCAGGTGGTCCTGGATGTATAAGAAGGTAGGTTGATCAAACCATGAGGAACAAGCCAGTGAGCAGCATTCCTTCATGGTCTTTGCTTTGGTTCCTGCCTCCAAGTTCCTGACTTGGTGTCCCTGATGATGGGCTGAACCTGCAAGCCAAATAAACCCTTCCCTCCCTGAATTGCTGTTGGTCTTGGTGTTTTGCCACAGCAATAGAAGTGAACTAAAACAATTGCCAACCCAGAGACCATCATTTCTTGGTCTCACATGCCTTAAGCATACTAAGTATATTTACCCTGGCCAATTTTAAAACAAGGTGTCTAATATCACATATAACTTACAGAATGCTGGTACCCAAAACTGCAAGCACACCCCATGTGAAGTTGTGTACCTGGGGATGGTGGCCTGATGGGGCACTATGACTCCATTGTACATCCCAGTCACAGAAGAGAGAATCAGGGCTACATTTTGACAGCCGGGAAACATACTGGAATTCACATTTAGAGTCTCTACTCATGTGTATTGCTTTCTCATCACTACAAAACATAAATAAATAATACGAAAATGCTACATCAGATCATTCTATCCAGATCCATCTTTATGAACACAGTTCATGTTCTGAACTCAGTAGGTGAGTGTTAGTAGTACCACAATTTTTCAGGCAAAGAAGCCAAAGTTCAAATGGGCTAAGTATCCTCCACATATTGCACAGCTCAAATACGGCAGGGCTGGGATCTGAACTCTGTGTGTGTGTGTGTGGTGTTTGAGTGTGTCTCTGTGTAGGTCTGTGTGTGTGTTTCTAACCACTGCTCTTCACTGTTCCTGCAGGTATCCTCATAGTGCTGTGTAAATCATAACCATAATCCTAAATTTCGTTGTAGGTCCTCAGAGCAGAATTATTTAATGGAAGTTGGAGACACAAGGCTAAGGAGCATCAATATATGAATCCTCATCTGCACTCAGGTCAGGCCACCTCCTCAGATCCAGGTCTCTTTCCATGGCCCTCACAGTTCTCTACAAGAGCCCCCAGAGGAGCCATCTTCCTCTTCCTCTCCAGGTGTCTCTAACCAATTTTTTTTTTCTGAGACAGGGTTTCTTTGTAGCTTTGGAGCCTGTCCTGAAACTAGTTCTTGTAGACCAGGCTGGACTCAAACTCGCCAATCTTGTCCAACAGAGAATCTGTGGGTCAGTTCTTCCTGGCAGGTTTTAGCCAAGACTCTTGCTGAAAATGACTTCTGGCTGAATCAAGGTCCGTAGGAAGAGATCTAGCTTGCTCTAATTCCTCTCTAGCCCTCTTCTCACTGTGTCAGAACTATGTCCTGCAAAGCTACTATTTGAATCGTTCCGGTGACCAAGCTCTTGTACATTTTACAACCAAGCGGCAGCAGCACTGGACACCATAAGCCTCTCTCTTCTTTCCTTTGGTTTCCAGAGCACTGCCCTCTACTGGTCTCCCTGCAACCTGTGGCTCTGGTTCCTCCTTTCCTCTTCTGGTCCCCCCCATT
The DNA here is from genome assembly GCA_004026605.1 of Ondatra zibethicus. Lineage (NCBI taxonomy): Eukaryota > Metazoa > Chordata > Mammalia > Rodentia > Cricetidae > Ondatra > Ondatra zibethicus. The sequence continues at coordinate 153,231 of PVIU01001609.1, read as the reverse complement.
TCCTCTCAACATCCCCTCCCCTTAACTCCCCTCTGCCTCCCTCCCTCTCCCCTCCTCTCCTCTCCTTTCCTCCTGATCCTCTCACCTCCTCTCCTTCGGTTATGGTTTGAATTTGAAAGGTCCGCACAGCTTACACATTGATCCCCAGTTGCCAGTACATTTTAGGGAGGTTGTGGAAACTTTCAGAAATAAGTCAGTGAGGGTGGACCCTTACTGTTATGTTATCCCTGGCCCCTCAAACTCTGTTCCCTGCCAAGAGATAAGCAGCTTCCACCACACTTTCCTACAGCTATGACACACTGCCCAATGCATGCAGCAAAGCAGGTGCTGAACCATCTAAAACTGTGAGCAGAAATAAATCCCGCATGCCTGGCATTTCATCCAAAAGATGGGCTCACACAGCCTCTTTTACCTCAGAAGGAGATGCCATTTGCACTTTCTCCCTGGTGTCCCTCTCTTACCAGTATTTGCTCACCTGAGTACAATCACATCAGCTCCAAGGTCTGAGCACCAGCCATATCTGTATTTGATCTCAAGCCCCCTGCCCCTGAACTCTCTGAATTCCTGCTCCCCATCTCCTTACTTCCTGTTTCCACTTGGCAGTCCAACAGAGTTTTCCTATGTCTCTGCAGAATAAAGTCCCTGTCAGCACCTCCAAATACCTGCTTTACTTCAGCCTCCCCCATCAACCAAAGCCTGTGCAGTCGGGCATATTTCTCGGTAAAAAAGGCTTGGAGACCTCCTGGGGCCCCTTTCCCTATACTAACATTCAATCTGTCAGCAAATGCCTGTTTCTTTCCAGACCGCGATGATTTCTCACTATCTTCTAGTCGAATCACCCCCTCCAAGTACCACCATCTTATGGCCAGACAGCTGCAGACAGCCCCAAACAAGGGTCCCGGCCTTTGTGCAGCAGTGAAAGTCAGAGGGAATCTTTGAAGACTTGTGTCCTATGAAGAAATTGCTAACATAGTCACTTTTAAACATTTTTACCACAAAAAAATAATGCTAAGCAAGGTAATAACTGTGATAGTTAGCTTGATTTAATGGTTCCATAATTTAAATACAGATTAAACATTGCCATAAGCACCCATAAATATAAGCACAGTGTTTTTAAATTTAAAAAGCACATTTTTAAAAAAGTTTTTCTTTTTTTCTCTCTTTAAGAGCACTCTACTTGTCTCAAGACCTTGCTAGTGGACATTCACACCCTCGGGAGAATTGCAAAATCCTTAGGGAGTCCAGTCACCACACAGCAAGCTCCTGCCTCTCCTGCTATGATCTTCCCTGCCCCGCCCCTGCACTCACTGCTTTCTCCCTTTTCATGAGGACCCATGGCTCCTTCTAACAAATATGCAGTCCCTAACCTGAATGGCTGGGTTTTGCAGTGCACAACACGCCTGTCTGTGCTCTATATGCTACCATACAGTTCGCGAGCTTCAGGCAAGGGGCTGGAGGTTGAAACGCACAAAGACACACAGACTGACAGGGAGACAGAGAGACAGGGACCTCTAGTCACTGGTAAGAAGCCCTTTATTCAATAGCACCATGGAGGCTTATATACCCAACAGTCAGGTGGGCCAACAGGTGAAAACCTTATCCTCTGATCCTCAAGGCAACACGTGCTCGTGAAGCAGAGCTGGTAAACAATTATGACACAGCTTTCAGTAACTCAAATCAGAAGGAAAGTAAAGATCTCTAGCAGGGAAGAGCAGCTGGAGGCCAGGACTCCAAATGATCAACATCTCCCCCCTAAATTTTTTTATAAGACAGAAGACCCTCCTGTCTTAGGTCATCTCAGAAGATTAAACCCTTACCGGTCTTTGGGAGGCCCCTTCCCTGTCTTAGGTGGACCCTCTTCTGTAGAAGTTGCCCATCTACGGAGGAATCTTGTTTGCAACCAAACCTAGGGTACGTCTGAGTTACTGGCCAACAGGCACCGAAGGACTTGCTAAGTGATCATATGCAGCATTTTCATGGATTGTCTGATCTTACACAGAATTCAGAGATGAATACCCATGGCAACAGGCATTAAGATTGCCAGTAAGAGGGTCCCCAATCACCATTGGACCCATCCTCCCATTTGGGCTATGGTATTCTACCAACCCTTTGGCTAAAACGGGCACACAGGTATCGACAATCTGGTGTGCTAATTGTAACACTCCAAGGGCTATACAAGTAACCATTGAGCTGTTTCACCACATAAGAGACATTAGCAATATTAACAGGTGTCACACAAATGGAATGATAAGTGTGAACAAGACATTTGTTGTACAAGCCATAAGCCCACCTGCTCCTACAATAGGGCAGTCTGTTGATTTAATTTCAAAAGTCCAAATTTAATGTGGACATTCAGGGCATTCTGAGTCTGGAGAGCATCGTTGACTTGTCTCGCCAGTTTAGCCACGATGTCCAACACCAACGATGTTTGTGCCATTGCCAGTCCTGCGACCATGGCTGCAGCAGCAGACACCTTGATGACAGCAACCACCACAGTTGCCACTCCAAAATCTCGTTTCTCTTGATACAGGATCATCTCAGTCTGCTTAGCCTTTTCGGTAATTGGCAGTGGTATGATGGCTGGTACCCGAACCAACAATGCAGCACTGGAGTGGTCATCCCAGGAGTCGCTCTGAAAGAACAACCAAGAAGATCTATTCCCCCAAAGGTGCTATTCCATACAGCATGTGCCACAACCGGCCCAGGCAGCATGCAGGCTCAGAGACCTTCTGCAGCTACAACGCGGGTTTCTCAGGTGCTGCGGGTAAGCCTTCCACTCGCACCGCAGACTCTTGGGCATGCAGAGCCTGGAACCGCCACCGCCTTCTCCTTGCCCCGCTGCTGCCTTCTCGGGGCAGCCCAATGAGGTCTGTGCTCCAGCACTTGTTGTCGCATTTGCTGATACTCCTGGCACCGCTGTGGCATCCCCCAGGCTGGGCACCGACTGGGCCAGGGTAACGTGCCTTTCACCACAGCCGCCTAGCAAAGCTCTGCTCCAGCTGCCTTCTAGCCCCAGCTGCATTCGTTCTGGGTCCAAACTGCTGCATGGAGTGGAGCAGAACTCAGGAAAGCAGGCTTGCTGCTCCAGAACCACTGAAGGGGCCCCACTTAAACAATCTTTTAGGGAAATTGGGTGTTGTCAACCTGTCTGGCTACTTCCTGCTGAATGGGGGAGCTGCATTCTTGGGGTTCTTTACTGCAACATTTCAGGAGGTCTCGGTGAATCAAACCACATGAATCTCGAATAAATCCTCAGGTTCTCATCCTCTGTGGAGACAAACCACAGAACCTCCCCTCCAAAGCATCAAATCCTCAAGCCCATATCCTAAAGTCAAAATACCTTTCTTAGCGGTTCTCAGAATCAAATGTCTTTCTCCAGTCCAGAACACAAAAGACAGCACAATTAACATACACATTTTATCTTTTTGAGCTGTATACATTCTACCTTTTTGAGGCCTTCAATTCACCCTCCCTAATACATCCCTGCCAGCCGGGGACGACCCTGTCTGCTTACCCCTCTTTCTCGGTTGGACTTCCACTTGCCACGCCTGAATGGCCTGGAACTGAAACCCAAGTAAAGGACGTCAGGTTTAACACATACCCCAATCCACCCTCACCTTCCAGGGGCGACCTCTCAGTGTTCCCTAGTTCCCGATCTCGGTGGGACCTCTATTTGCAGCACACGATGCCTGTCTGCTCTCTATGCCCTACCATACAGTTCGCGAGCTTCAGGCAAGGGGCTGGAGGCTGAGACACACAAACACACAGAGACAGAGAGACAGACAGGCAGAGACAGGTCTGTACCTCTAGTCACTGATAAGAAGCCCTTTATCTAATAGCACCATGGAGGCTTATCTATCCAACAGTCAGGTGGGCCAACAGGTGAAAACCTTATCTTCTGATCCTCAAGGCAACATGTACTCATGAAGCAGAGCTGGTAAACAATTATGACACAGCTTTCAGTAACTCAAATCAGAAGGAAAGTAAAGATCGCTAGCAGGGAAGAGCAGCTGGAGGCCAGGACTCCAAATGATCCCAACAGGGTTTGTCTATGACTTTTCAACTCTCACATTAAGGGAAATGATACACAGTCAGTATACATACGCTATACATAAAATCTTCCTGCTGTCTCTTCCCAAGCTAGCAATCGCCATTGGAAGTTCTACTTGGACTCTGGGTAAAAGTAGTAAGCCAAGCCTCCAGTCCAGGAGTGACTTCTATGTCACCAGAGGGAACAGCTGACTACAGTGTGCTCTGTCACTAAAGTAGTGTTTAGTAGACTTGGTGTAATCAATCAATTTACAACTTAAAATGCTTTCAGCGTGTGAGTGTTCCAAAGGCGAACAACGATTCCAGCTCTCACAGCACCCTCCAGACTCTGGGGCTGCTCTCCATGGATTCCCTCCAGACTCTCCGGCTACTCTCCACAGATTATTGAAGAACACCCATGGGGCTTTTCAGGGACTTCTTGCCATTCTGACCTTGTAAGATTCCTGACTCAAGAAAAATATATGGAGTTGAATAGATGTTTCAGTGGGTAAACATACTTGCTGTACAAGCATGAAAACCTGTGTTTGAATGCCCAGCACCCACATAGAAACCAGGTACGGTCACAGATGCCAGTGACCCTGGCACTGGTGAGTAGAGTCAGGCAGATCCCAAGAGCTCACTGGAGATCCAGCCTGAATAGCAAGCATCCAGTTAGAGAAAGATCCTGTCTTAAAGGGGAAAGACAGAGAGAGCAATAGTGGGAGACGCCTTAAGTCCACCTGTGACTGTCAGTCAGACACATGCACACAGGCTCACACACCCATAAATACACATGTGTGCATATGAACATTATACCATAAATACACACAAAAACAGAAAGAGAGAAAGGAAGGGAAGGAGGGAGAGAGGGAGAGAGAATGAAAAGAAAGAAGAAAGCACAAAGAAATGAACAGAAGGGATAGAATACACCTGCCCATCCCCCACCCAATAGAGCATCAACAACCTAGAGTATTTCACTGAGACTCCTATTCCAGAATGCCCGTGTCTGGCAGCCTTGTACACTGCCAGAGTCATTTCCGAAGTCCAAATAGTAATGTTGCTGCCAACAAAAATGAACTGCCTGGAGAGAATTCTTTAGTGACCTGTCATCAAGGGGAGGCACAGGCAGCAGTCATCTTGAGTGGGTTTGCAGCAGCTGGACAGGCATCCCTAGCCTTCTAATTTATGGTTGTCCATATAGGTTGGGAGCTCCCCTGGCTAATGGTTTCCTCCTGTGCGTGGTGTGCTAGTGACTTCAAAGAGTCCAAGGGAAAGTTGGGAGCTCAGGCCTGCTGTTAAATGGAAGTTGGAACTTCAGACGAGGGCAATGACACCCTTAGACAGGGAGTGCAAGGGGGGGGGATGACCAAGTGTGGGTCTTGTAATCAATGACTGTCTGACTAGATACTTTCCTGTCCCCTAATAAGATCCTGCCACTAATGTTCTCATTCGAGTGGCCGTCCGTGGATAGCCACTGTTTAAGAAGAGAAAGAACAGCAAGGGTCAGCCAGAGGCCTTCCAAAGCCAAAGCAGCAGGCCACATCCAGACGGCTCTGCTGTACTTTGCAATGTGCTGTGTGCCTTCTGTTGCCATGGCAACCTTTTTTCCATTTTCGCTAATAAACTGTTGATCTTGCTGGTCTTAATATCTACAGTCATCCAGTACCTTGTCAACTGCTTCAGAGAATTAGAATTCCTCTAAGGCACAATTTCATCAACAAACACATGAAATTTGAAAGGTGTTAGGTGAGAGGACACTGTCAAGAACAATTTTTTTGGAGACACCCTCTTCCCCTAAGGAAGCCCCTTCAGGTTCCTTAAATTGTGAGATGGGAAAAAACACAAACTTGTTCCTTTGGTCTGGGTTGGAATCTGACTCATTTGTCAGCTGGCTTTGAGCTTCTGAATAAGTTGCTAGTATGTCTTGTCTCGATCTTCTCATCTGTAAAACAGGATGCCACCATTTTAGCCACCTTGGAATGGCTTAAATGAAATGCCCAAGGTAGGTTGTGTTTGAAGAGAAGAGATTTATTAGTCTATAGTTTTAGAGGCTAATGGGCCAAGACCAGGTAGCCCACCCTGGTTCAGGCTCTGGTGAGGACCTAATGGTGAAAGGCCCCATGCAGGAGACAGCTGTGAGCGTAGGAGAGCTACTAAATCAAAGCAAAAAGGAGACTGGAGTCCCATATTCTCTTCTGAGGACATCGCCCTCCCCCAGCCGACAGATCTCTGAACTAGTCCTGGTTCTTAAGTATTACTCCACTTGCCGGACAGTGGTGGTGAATGCCTTTACTTCCAACTCTTGGGAGGCAGAGGCAGGTGGATCTCTGTGAGTTTGAGGCTAGCCTGGTCTATAGAGTGAGTGCCAGGACAGACTCCAAAGCTACACAGAGAAACCCTGTCTTGGAAAAAAAAAGTATTACTCCACTTAATAATACCACAATGGGGACCAAACTCACATTATGAACCCTGAGGAGACAAGTTTAGGCTTTAGCCATAACCTATATAAAAGTTGTTTGGAAAAACTAATCAAAGATAGAATTAAAAAAATGCCTACAGAGATCCTTTCTCATTCTTTTACAATTATTTCTTTATATCTGGGGTTAGATATAAAGAAATGATTCAGTAACTGTGGATAGACCCACACTTCACAAGGACAGAAACTGTGCTTTTCTGTTTTCAATGCCTGGCTGAGTAAGCGTTCAAAACTTATGCTTGTGTTTACTGGCATCGCTTCCGAGAAGCTGAAAAAGTGGCTTGCCATCATGACAGCCTTATGGATGATCTATGGCTGGGACAGGATCTAGAATTACCAAGGACATAAACCTCCAAAAATGTCTTGAGGGACTTTTTAGAGTGGGTTAACGAACATGGAAAGCCTTGCCCTTAGTTTGGGTGGCACCATTTCATGGCTTAGGGTACACAACTGAATATAAAGAGAACGCGAGCGGAGTAGCAACATCCATCTCTTATGTCCGGACTACAGATGCAATGGAACCAGCTGCCTCACACACTCCTGCCATCATGCATTCCCTGCTATAGAAGGCCGTGGCTTCAAACTGAGTGCAAAATACGTGGTCCCCTTTATTAAAAGAAAAATAAAGAAGGAAGAAACTTAACATTTTCTTCTCTGTTTTCTGCACACGGACATGGCCACTTGTGAGAGCTGGTTCTCTCATACCACAATGTGAGCTGGTCACCAGGCTTAGCAGTAAGTATCTTTACCGACTGAGTCATTTCCGCAGACAAGAAAAGCAACCAATACAATAATGCTGTTGTTTGGATTTGAAGTGTTCTTGTTAAAGACTTGATCTCTGGCCTCTGGCTCTATGAACAGGTGGTAGACCTATAGGAGGTGGGGCCTCGTGGGAGGTAAGGTGATTGGGGGTGGAGCTCTTCATCCCTTCCCCCTTGTTTTCTGACTGTGGCAACAGGAACAACTTTATTCACCACGTGCTCCTGCCATGGTGTACTCTGCTCCCAAGCCCAAATTAACAGTGACTCTGAAACCACGAGCCATAAACCCCCCAATTACATTTTCTTCAGTATTTGGACACAGTGTCAGAATGCTGATAAACACACTGGGGCGGATAAGGTTATGCTCTAAATTTAAACTACTGTGCTTAAGAGATCTATAAAATAAAAATGCCTCTAAACTGTAAGCTCCACTTACCCAAGAGCAGATAACTTTGTGAAATGGTGGGGGCTGTTCCTGTAAGACAGCAAATCACGTGTTTTTGCTTCTGTAAACAACCTTGGTTGCACCAACTGTGCAGGATGTGTGCTTGATTGCATGTCGGCCAGAGGTCCATAGGCAGGAAGTAAGTCAGGATATACATACACTTGTCCCTAATTGGTTGAGGGTGGGAAGTGTGTAGTCATGTGGGTTTTTATCTTTGTAAGCCCCTGACTAATGTAAATTCAGCACCATACTCTGGGAACCCCTGGTATGGACCTGTCCGGTGTCTGTAATCCTGGCCAGTATTTAATAAAACTTGCTTCAACTTTGGCTCAAAAATTGTGATAGTGGTCTTATTCTCACTCAGTGGGATTAACAAGACCTCATGATAATACTGCTACCCCACTCTTAAGTCTTGGGTTCATGAATTGTGTCCACAGCTGCTGTCAGGGTAACAGTTGGTTGATGGCTGGCAACGGAAGGTTGGTGACTAAGTACAACCTCTTCCTTTATCAAAGTATTACAGGATGAAATTGCTAAATAATTTATAGTTCAACAGATTAAAAGGCAATCCATTTATAATCAATATCCAATATCATTAATATCTACACCCAAAGTATTACAATATATTCAAATGTTGCTTCCAAAGAGACAAAAAAAAGGAAGAATTTCTCTTTCCCTCTCTCCCTTTCTCCCCTCCCCCTCCCACTTTAGAAGTAAGTTTCAGACCAAAAGCAAGCACAGAGAGTCTTTATTCCAGTCCTAGGAAGGAGGATATGTAGAGATTGGTGCTCAAGACCCAGCCAGTCAAGCCTTATCAGTAAGGTCCAGGCCAAGGAGAGACGTCTCAAAAATTAATTAATTAAACAAAGAAGGTAAACAACAGTGCCTAAGGAAAGACACTTAACATTGTTCTCTGGTCTACACATGCACACGCATGCGCGTGCAAACACACACACACACGAATATGTACACACAAGCACAAACCATCTTCTAGTCCCTGACATTTGGACTCTCGCTTGGTGTTCCTTGCACACCTGTAAAGACAATGCTCAAATTTGGATTCTCACGAGCTATTCAAATGCAAATCATGGTTGCCCTGAAGCTCTAAACCAGTAGTTCCCAACATGTGGGCCTCATCCTCTTTGTGAGTTGAACGACCCTTTCACAGGGATCACATATCAGATATCCAGCATATCAGATATTTACATTATGATCCATAACAGTAGCAAAATTACAGTTAGGAAGTAGCAAATAAAATAATTTTATGGTTGGGGGTCCCCACAACATGAAGAACTATATTAAAGGGTCACAGCAGTAGGAAGGTTGAGAACCACGGCTCTAGACTGTCCAACAATAGCTTCCTTTCATTGTCTGGCTCTAATGTTCAGGTACATAGCAAAGCCCAAATTCTCACTCTGGAAAATTCTCAGTGTGCCATATATAGCCAACAAAATATAGCAAATCTATATGCAGAAAAGATACTTGGCTATCTTATTCTTTATATGCTGGGACATGAAGAGGTATACAGAACAATCAATTTCCTGAGGAATTTAAGTCTGCTTCAAGATTGTGTCTCCTAGAAATGGCAGGGAAGCTACCCCCAGAATACCTCAACAATAAGGTTGCTTAAACAATACACAAAAAATGGCAACACCAATGAACACACTGACATGAAAGAGGAAAACCTCATGAGGCTTATCCTTACACCAAGAGATATAGGCTAAGGGATTCTGAGAGAGGGAGAATTCATCTTCCCCAAAGATGAGCCCCTAATTGGTTACCCAATACGAAGTAGTCAACCCTGAAATCATACACATACAATCAACATTAAGTACACCGAACAGGTTGTGTTTCTGCACATATGTATATTTGAAACAATAATAGTTAAAGAGTCATGAATCTGAGAGGGAGCAGGGTAAAGGGATGTGGGAGAAACTGAGGGGAGGAGGGGAAAGAAAATGATGTCATCAGATTTTAGCTTTTTAAATTTTAAAAAAATAAAGTAAGTTTCCCCTTTAAAAAAAAAAAAGAAAGAAACTTAAGGCCATTTGAATGGGAGCTTCTAATGAGTAAGCTTAGTCATGGGTCACTGAGCTGGGATGTGTGAAGCCAGCCCAGATGCTAAGAAGGCAAGCTGTAACCTCTCCCTCCTGTGTGGAGGGAGAATGTTTTCCATTTGCTCTTGCTCCCTTTCAACATTTGCCTTGGATTACTGTGAATGAATTTGACTTCCTCACCCAACTGGTGTTGGGCTCCTCTCTATGAAACGTGCTGGCCAGTGAGACGTGGGCAGAAGTGACAGCGCACCAACTCAGAGCCCAAGTCCCCAGAAGCAACAGATGTTTCTGCTCAACCTTCTCACACATCTGCAATAGCCATGAGAAGACGATGCCCTGGGTCATCCCTCGTTCCTGGGTGGGAGGCAGATGAAGGAAACCTGAGACAATGGGTAGCCTGATGCCAGGACACTCTTGTTGATCTGCCACCACACGATGGATGGAAAGATGATCGATAATCATTGCGTTGCTTCACTAATGTGTTGTAATATTTATCACGTGGGGTTATTGCACCTGATATCTGTCTTTAAAACTCTGGCTGAGCTCAGGATTACTCTGTGAATTGGCTTGGTCTCTGCTTAGTGGCTCCTGTTGGATCCGCAGCTCCATAACCTCCCTCATGTTCATTACCAATGACTATAAACACAAGTTCACAAAATCACTTCCAGGATTTAAGGAGATATTTTTCCCCATATCTTTATGTCAATAATTAACTGATGGGCCACTAGCAGTTCAAGCAATTCATAATTAAATGGAGGGGGGAAGACTGTCCTTGGTTATTGCCTGGACTTGATGGAAAATCTTGGACATGCAGACATGTGTTCCTTCAATTTCACTTCTCCTACAAGGATTTATGGGAAATAAAAATGCCAGGCTTCTGTTGTATTTTTACAACCCGGTATGACACCTAAATCATCTTAACAACTTCTGGATAAGATATCCCAAGGGCTGAATGTAAACCTAAACAGTCACAGCCAGAATCCTGAAAATGGGCCTGAAGTCTCCTGCCCCTTCCACTGTGCTGTGGACTTGAGCAAGGTTTCTGAAAAGCTATCCTCTGCCACGTGCCAGGAATGCTTGCTTAGCAGAACAGGAACATAGGTGGAGTTTTGGAATGTGGGTCACATGGACAGGCATCTTGATGTGCTGTGTCTTTGGGAGGGAGTACAGTGCCCTGGTAAAGGGCTTTTGCTTGAAGGCAATTTTGTGAAAACTAGCTTTGCTCATTACTGAACCACAACACAACAGTCAAAGCATGGCTTGGGGCAGTAGAGAGAAGAGACTTGAGAATATCATCTTTGGGGCCTGAGGGAGTTTGACAAAACCACATTTTGGTGGGAGCTCTGTTGGAGAACAGAGGAAGCTCCAACTGATTGAAGTCCTGAGTATATGTGTATCCCTTTGACATGAGCCTAGCCTCAGACTCATGAGACAATGGCAAAGCCTCCCCAACCAATCCATCCGCCCACTGCTAATAGGATGAGGTTTAGAGGGATGGCAAAGGCTTCCTTGGGAGTTTGAGTGTAAATGATGATAATATGTGCCCAAAATGCCCACCCATAGTTTTTTCTCCAGATATTTATGACCTGAAGACTGCTCTCCTAGAGACTCCTCCTACCTAGATTGGCTAAACCTCTCCCCTTGATCCAATTGTGTACTATAAACCCTGCCTCCTTGTTTAGCTATATACAATAGGTCAGACTTTTTGTGCAGCTGCATTAAATAACCCCACCTCTCTGTTCAACTCCATATTAGACATGCTGAGCTTTCAGGGTACTTCAGTTTCTCCACCCAATTCCAGCTTTTCTATGTATGCATGTGTTTTCTTCATTCACATAGGTCCAATCCCCAGGAGCTGTGCAAGGACTTAGCAGGGGGAGGAGAAAATTAAAACTCCACAGAAAAAAAAAATGAGTGTAGATAATATTTATGGACCATATACTAAGTACCAACAATGCTTTGTATTTTTCTATCTCGTATAAACCACAAAAACTCTAAGAAATAAGTACTGTTATAAACCTCACCTATCTAATAAGAGCATTGGACTTAGAGACTCAACAACTTGGCTAAGTCCAAAAGACTAGAAATAGTATTCACGTAATAATATTTAAGGACCCTTGTCAAGCTGATGCTGTGTTGGTTCACTTAGAAGCTGTTTTGTGTTAGAAAAATATCCAAGAATTGTAGTGAACTGGCCTTTAAAACTCACTTATTAAAGATAAAATTATCTTCTCAAAGTTATCTAAGAATAAGAGCGCAACATGAGAGTAGGCCGCCTTCCACAGGTGTCCACTATAACCACAAAGCCAATGACCCCAATCCTCAGGTACTTGATTAATCAATTGATCAACTGGAAACTGAGAGACTTGCATGGGTAAGACTTCGATCCCTACAGGTCACTGGTTGTCATTCTAGAATGTGCCACCTAACAAATTTGTGGGACTGAGGATGTAGCTCAGTGATAGAACATTTGTCTAGCATGCACCATCTGCAAAGGAACAATCTATTAATGTATTTAAGTAACAAATGACACTGTGGTTATTATACTTTCTCATCCACTAGAGGAACGTGTCAAGTGGGTGTCTGAGACTGACTTTAGCATGATCCACAAAGGACTACCCAAAGCTGTCTTGTAAGAATATAGGGTTTCCGATGGCATTTTGGAGGTTCCTTGTCTCATAATATCCTGTTAGGACCCTTTTTTTAAAAAAAAATTCTACTTATTTTTTATTTTTATCTTTTCTCTCTCTTTTTACTCTATGGATCCTTTGCATATATATTATGGCTTCCAGTTTAGTATTTTTATTGGATTCCTTAGTGTGAAAATAAGTGGGTCTCCTCATCTCTATGTTTCTTTTGCCTTTTCTTGGACTCTTTTCCTTCTGTTTGTTTGTTTTGTCCTATTCTGATGTGCTAGTTTTTCTTTTATCTTATTGTTTTATTTTATTATTATCCCTTAGAAAACTGTTTATTTTCTAACGAGAGAGGGAAAGGAGGTAGATCCAAATGAGAGGGGAGGAAGGGAGGAGGTGGGGGAAGCCTAGAGAAGAGAGGGAAGAGAAAGTGTGATCAGGATGCATTGCAGGAGAAAAGAAAGTATTTTCAATAGCAGGCGGGGGAAATAATATGGAGGAGCTTCATCACCTACTTTCATATGTGTTAAATATTTCCAGTGAGAAGTCAGGTTGTTGGGTTTTTTATTCAGGTTTTTTGTTGTTGTTGTTTTACAAAAACTGCATCAACTGGTGGATAAACCTAATGATTCTTTAAAAAATAAATAAATTGAATTGTGGAAAAAAAGAAGTCAGTATTTTAAAGTGGAGCAGCATTTCATTGAGTAGGGAGCTGCTAACAAGCCTGATGACATGTGTGTGATTCCCAGGGCCACATGGTAGGAGAGGATCGACTCCTACATCTCCACTCACATGCCATGTTACACACACACACGGAATAAATAAAATACCTAAAAATGTTAAGTAAAAAACGATTCAAAGAGACAGTTTTTGAAATATAGTTTAAACCAACTAATGTCTTGATGGCAAACTAAAAATTGTCTCATTCTTTGTATGATTTTGATTAGGGTCACAAAACAATTTGCCTGTAACTGTAAGAAAACCAAGACATGCTCAGATCTATAACAAGGGAGGTCTGCCCAGGCATGGTGCAAAGTAACCTAAGACTCCAGGCCTTCCTCATATTAGATAGGCATGGCAATTCCAAAAAGGGAGATGTGTACAAGCCTAATTAGACACCTGTGGGGCCACCCCTCAAATGGCAGAAATCCACAGTCAGAATTCCTCAGCAGCAGCAACAACACCACAAAGAAGAGACTTAGGGAAACATAAACCCAAGCTTGAGTTGAAAATCCTGAGGCCCTGGATTTTTGGTCCTGGGCCCCTCTGGAGCTGGAGTTCACTTGCATCCTCCCCTTTACTAACAGGTGGACACACCTACAAGGAGGGATCCAGAGACGGAGTGAAAAACATAAAAAGACCTTCTTCATCTCAGGTGCATTCTCCATCTTCCCTCAATCAGGAATGGAACTGAGAGCCCAAATATCACCTAGCTGGGGCACACAGCAGCATGAAGCTATATAGGACACACTGAAAAGCAATGCACAGGGGAAGTGGGGGCGGGCATGAGTGGCCTCCTCCACTCACGAGCCCAGGGAAGACTGGGTACAGCATAAACAGCTATTGACACGTGTGAGGGTTTGGACAGAGGAGAAAGGAAGGATATGGGAAAGAGAGGACTTTTCCAGACTCAGTAATTAGACAAATAAAGGCCTGCAGCATCAGAACATTAAAGTCCCTCAGGAAATAATGATTAAATCAATTTAAGAGGTTAAGGATATCTGGAGAAATCTAACCAGATAACTAGAAGTTGCATGCTGCTTATAGACAGCAAGAAACCACAGTGCTGGCTGCTCCAGCAGGCAGTGCCCATGGGTACATGAAGTGGGGAGGAGAGAGTCTAAACACAGGATGAGAGGTGAGAATTTGAGCCAGGTTCATGGAAGATAGAGAGAGGGAGGGAACCCAGAGATACTATGGGTACCTCTGAGAATCCAGAACGATGAATTAGTCACTGGGATAAGTCCAGAATGGTGAACAGTATATATGTACCTCGTCAAATACTGAGGTTATGCCCACAGTAAGGTGAAAATATCGTAAATCAGCAATGCATTTAACACCCCTAATTTATCAAACCCTTTATCTTTGCCTAGACTGCCTTAGACTTCCTTAGAATACATGCATGTTGGAAAACATCCTCTGACACAATGTTTTGCTTATGCATGACAGTTACATGGTCGCAAGGCTGGCTGGAAACTGTAGATGGATATTGTTGCCTGACAATGAAGCAGAGGATGATACTTCTGCCCAAATGTAAGCATTGAGGGAGCTCATACTGAAATCATGTGGCTTTCAAAACATCATAAAGTCATCAGCTAGGCCACCATAAGGCAAATTCCATCTGTATTTCAAAGTGACTCCAAATGATTTGATCCAAAAAATTACTAGCAGACAGGAGAGGTGACTCAGTAGTTAAGACCACTTGCTGCTCTTGCAGAGACCCTGAGTTCAGTTCCTCCATACCACGCTGGACAATGCACAATTGCCTGTACCTCCAGTTCCATGGGATCCAATGACCTCTTTTGGCTTCTGAAGGTACATGCACAAATGTCTAAACACACACACGTACACAAAATATTAAAATGAATAATTTTTAAAGTCATTGGCATTTTCTAGACAGGGAAGAGCATTTAAATAAAGCACATCTATATGCTTAGCTTCAACTTTTTTTTTTTTACTATTATTCATACTTGTTTTCCACTATGTACTGCATAGGCGTCTCTGCACCTGTTCTGAGCTGCCAGCAATGTTTAGATTAGACTTACAGGTGATAAAATGATACAAAGAAAATAAATACTATCTCCTTGATTCTGAATTATAGTTTCTATCAACATATTGTGTAAGTCTGAACCATGCACCTATCCTCCTCTCTCTCCCTCAGCAAATGTATATTGAGATAGGAAACAGACGAGGAAGGAAGCTTGAATCACACTGCAAACCTGCCTCTCATTTGCAGTTGGAAGGAGATGTACTGAGATCTTAGAGCTAATGACAAACAAAATGGCAGTTTAGAAGAAAGAAAACCAATATTTGAAAATAATATTCATTAACTGCATTTTATATATCAGCTAGCTCTGGAAAAAAATTCCAGAACCCTAACTGAGGGAGAGAAAGGCTGGACACACGGGTGTTTGATTTCACCGTATCTGTTTTTCATAAACTGGCATGTCGCTGGTCCTCTCGTCATGGAACGAGAGGATATTCGATTTGAATTCTCCTTTTCTGTACCATGTGGACTATCATTTGGGAACTAAAGCAATCTGTTTGTGATTTTGCCAGGGTATAGATTACACTGAAATGATACCTGAAATTTCTTTAGTCACCATTGTCAACAAATTGATTCTTGTACCCCTAGCCCGCATGCTAAGCAGAATAGCCAAGGCTCACGGTGAGCATCAGGAGTAGCGGCATGCGGGCTTTCCTCGTGAAAGAAAAAAGATTTGGGAGGGGGGAGCTTTGCCTGTCTGGCCTACCTGGACCTCATGTTGGTCAATGTCTATTGTGCATTCAGCTTCTCCTCGTCTAGTCGTCTTCTGGAGAGGAGCACACAATTCACATCCCAGCTTTACGACGTCCTTCCATGCAAGTGTTTTCGCTTACACATCCTGCACTGCTCTCTTCCCTTTCAAGCTTCTCTGCCTCCATTCTACAAGCCACAAAAATGAAGCTTGCTGGCTCTTGGGTGCCTTTCCCACTTTCTGCCTCTCCCGGTCCTCAGGGCTCAGAGGAAACAGTAACATGTACTCTGTCTGTGCTCACACTCTGTGGCACACATACACAAAGATATTCACACAGTGCACACGTGCGCATGCACACCCTCTGCTTCCCAGATGGCTTCTCACCTGTCTTAGGCCCCTCCTCTTACTCCCACAACCATTGTGAAAACACTTGGGCTTCCCTGCTCTTCAGAGCCTAGGCAGAGATTCCTATGAACCATAGATGCCATGGGTTCTCCTGCATGCATCCACCACCTACACCCCCCAAAATGTGACTTAGAACTTTAAGTATGACTGACTCTACACATGTGATTAAACAACATATGGAATCCACTAAAATATAATAAGCAAAGGCACAATAAAAGGCAGAAATAAAACATGTCAGCATGCACAAAGACATAAGGATTACTCAGGATGACAGTGCCAGGAGAGGCACCAAGACCCTCCTCATAACTGGGAAGCCAAGGCACACCCTCAAAGCAGGGCACCCATGGTTGCTACAGAAATGGAAGAGTGTGGAGGAATAGGCAGCACATAAGTATCAGGCCCCAAAGCAGCAAGGATCACACCATCTCACACTTCTTTACTAGGATTTTGCCACGTGACTGTATCTAACACATACACAAAAAAGGGCTATGGAATCACGTCTAGCTGTATAGATTCAATAACCATGATAATCATGAATCAAGAGAGAAATAAGATACTTTGTGTGATATCAAAATGGACTAGGTGTTGCAGAAGCAATACCTGCAGAGAGTGTGCCCTTGAGCAAAGCCAGGTCCAAGAGGTCTCCAGGTCAAGGGAGTAGCAGTACATCCCCCATGGCTGAGAACTGGATGCTTGCTCAGACAGGAAGTCTGTGTAACTGCTGATCTTGAGCCTGCAAACATCACCTACAGAAGGCTCTTACTACAGTTTCCTTGATCCCAAAGACAACACAGCCAAGAGGCCCTCCTGCTGATTAGCCGGCCAGTCCCTTGTCTTCCCGGTCCGTAATAAATGCTGCTGATGCTGGTGTATCTCCATCTGAGCTCATGGCCCATCAGAGTCCAGCTTTAAGTTACTTGTTTCTGCCTTTCTTAATCTTACATTGTTCCCAGTCAGGTTTCTAGGACCCCACCATTAAGATCAGAACAAATATCCAAACCTACATCTGTTTAGATGCTGACAAATATAGACCTGGCTTCTTCTGATGTGACTCTTATGACATCATTTGCCAGGACTTGCATAAGAGTCCCCCAAAGGCTTGGTACTGGCCTGGAGCACTATTGGAAAGTGATGGAACCTTTACGAGATAGAGTCTAATAAGAGGAAGTTGTCAATGGGGGTCGTGCCCTTGATGGAATATGGGGATGCTGGACCCTTCCGTTCACTCGTTACTTCCCAGATGCTGTGAGGTGAGTAGCTCCTGACACAACCATTGGCCTGAAAGCAACAGAGCTAATCAATCATAGATTGAAGCATCCCAAGCAAGAGTCAAAACAAAGCTTTCCTGCTTGTGGTGACTAATCTTGGTTGTCAACTTGATTGCAACCAGAATTAACAGGAACACAAACTGCTGGGCTCTCCTGTGAGGAGTTTTCTGTATCAGATTACCTGAAAAAGGAAAACATAGGGTGTCATCTCCTAGTGTGGATCCAGATAAAAGGGCACGAAGGAAGGAAACTTTACGTTTTGCCTGACTGTCCTCACTCTTCCTGGCAAGTTTATCTATCCCATTGCTGGGCATTCCTTCACCAATAATAAAATCAACTTTTTAGGATTCCAACCTAGACTGAAGACCAGCAGTTTCCCGGAGGTACAGTCTGGGATCAATGGCTGGCAGTAACAAGAGCAATGAGGATGCCTGTGAGCTCTGCAGAGATTAAAGAGGCGAGGTACAGGGTACCATGAAGACAGGCAGATAGGAGCTATGCCAGGGGCATAGTTTCAGTGGGTTTCATGGTCAGTAGGAGATGACTCAGTACCCTTGGCTTTGAATCCACGTTAGTCAATCTGCAATTGCACCTGCTCCTGAACTCTTAGGGGCCCAATTTCCCAGGTATCTTTTGTTATCAATGCTAGGACTTAAAGAAAGAGAGGACATTTTAATAGGACATCTAGGTTCAACTTCAGATTTGAATTTATTCTTTCCCTCCCCCTAGTGACAAGATTAACTAACAGCTTCTATGGGATGCTTCTAATTTGCATAACCACAAGGTGGCAGTTTTCCTTGTGAGGCTGTGTGCATCCTCTGCCACGCTGCTGCTCAGGAGGAGATGGTGACAGTAGCTAGCAAGGACAGCAGATACTGAGTGTTACATAGGCTATCCCACTTTATCCACACTCCCAAGCACAGGTTTAAAAAACAAACTGGAGTGAGCAGGCTAATTCGGCCCCTATGTCACAGTTAGGAAGGATGGCCAGCACTGTAGCATCAGCAACAATGTCTGCTCCAGCAGTCCCTGGTGTCCTGGATCCTTTCCTGTTCAATCAAGTATCACTTGCAATCTTTGAAAACAAAAGTAACTACTACTATTTTTTTTTTTTGCTGCCTTGATTGACAGTGTGCTGTGGCAGTTAAGTGGACCAGAGTGTATAGAGGGAGCTAAGGTTTCATCGTGTGTAAAATGAGAGTAATAACACATACCTCATCCTACTATCAGGAGGACAAAATTAAATTATATTTGTAATTCACTTACTCCGAGCCTGGCATCTGGGGACCGTTAAGTACATGTCACTCATTATCACCCCTCAGTCATCGCTCCTGCCATCTTTGTTAGTCCTGTGGTTTTGAGATTTACTAGATTCCAGGTGCCACGCTTAAACTCCTTCCATAGGCTTATGGATTTAATTCTCAGAATGGCCCGGTAAGGAAACAGGCACGGGGAATGCTACAGGTTGCTGAGGTTTCCACCTGGTAAGTGCTCCGGGGGGAGCAGAGCAGATCTGACCGGACAAATACTCCCCTGGTGCCTGCCAGTCATTGGTTCCACAGTGGTTCCTCCTTTCCACCGTGGTGAGAGCTATCTGCAGACATCGCTCATTTGATGTTTTTACACTAGATGGTAAGTATAATTTATTTAAGAAGGTCATCGTCATCAAAGATCGTGAAGTTGAATATGCATGCATTTATGCTACGAGATGGGGAAGAAACAAACCTCCCATGGAGAGACCAGAACTCTGACAGGTGGTGAGGAAGCCACGGAGTTAGTGCAGCATGTGAGCAATAACTGAAGGATGCGGGATGTGAGGTAAGGCCTGGATAAGACTTACTGAAGATGAGAACAGCTTAAGAAAGTGTCCATAAAGAAAAAAAAAACAATTCTAGCCCCAAAATTTGACATACTTTTGAATTTTGACAGGCATGCTAATCAGTTCTTCCTAAGATTAATGCTAGCTACTGCTCTGTAACAGGGAGAAAGAGAAGCCAGGTCAAGTAAGCTTGGAAGCACTGAGTTAAATAACAAAAATGGACTTCCCCATTTGGGGACTTCTCAGAGTCTAGACTATATGAGTGCACACTTTTAATAAGGAGAGCTGGGCAGAACAAATGGAATCTCCTAATTTCTTACTGTAAAAGCTTGTGTATGTGGGTATCTCAGTTCAGGTATGGTACCATGAACATAGTCAAAACATGGGCAGGGAAGCCAGAAGCCCTATTCACATTGCTAAACTGTCACATTGTCAACTCTCTTCTAACCATTTATGTTTATATTTATAGGCTTGTGCTGTTCTCAGCCTTGATCAGAAAAGCTTCTCATTGCAGAGGGTAACAGTTAATGATCAGATCCCTAAAAGGCTGAGAATAAGCCACTGCAAGCATTCAGCTAAACATGGGACATCAACCCCCACCCCGAGGCTCAGAAAGCGTCGCCGAAGAGGATGAGAGGGAGTGCCGTGAAAGGCTGGGCTGCAGACATGGTATGTCTATTATACACAGTTACTCGCAGTAGCTGTTGTGATCCATCTAAGACCCCCCCCCACAAAATCAATGGAGCCAAAAATTCCAGCATGGAGAGGAGAGACACTCTTGATTTTCTACCACTCGCTAATTAATAATAGCAGGTGGTGACTGCTAAAGGAGGATGTCACTTTTCTTAGGGAGGGAGAGTTGGCAGGCTGCTCGTGCCCCAGTGGATGACACACATGTACCTATGGGCTTCCCTAACTGGAGCTACTGAGTTATGAAAAATAGACATGTGTAAAGACGGAGATATGTTGGGGATTAGAAAGAGCAGGAGGGAAGGAGTGGGGAATGGCTGTGACAAAAATACACTGTGTACATGCATGACAATTTTTAAAAGTCAGTAGCTATCAATTGAAGATGAATGTTTTTCAGCAATGCTTTGCAGCAAAACTAGTAACATATTTAGCATCCACATTGCCTGGGATATACTTCTAAAGTGCACATGAGAAGCGATAAGGTACATGGAGGGTGGAAAAGGCAGCAAGTTACGTGACAAGTGACATGAAAGTCTGAGAGCCAAACCAAACCACTCAAGTCACTCTTGGTAGACAATGGGTGACCGTCAAAGGCTCGTGGGATGGAGCTGCGGCCAGATTCTTCATCTGTACAGACAACTCTAGTTGCCAAATACAGGAAAGATGAACAAGGAGGAAGAGTGGAAGGCATCACCAAACTGTTGGAATGCTAAAATGAGAGGAAGTGTGGGTAGGAAGCAGGCAGCAGGGAGAAGCCTCATCCAAGAATGAGTTTGAGTGAGGAGTGAACATGGAGGGCAGCAGACAGCTCAGAAGAGCAAAGCTGGCTTTGACCCCAGGAAATCATGTTGAAAAGGGAAAAGACTGTTTTGGAGAAGAGGATGGGGAGGATCATGCAGAGCTCCGATTCAGGCCAGACGATATGGGAGATCCCTAAGAACACCTGGGGGCAATGACTACCAGTCATTGGAAAGTCACTGAGGAGATGCCATGACACTATCTCTTGGGAGTTTGAGTGGAAGGAGAACTAGACATTAATGACCACCAGCTCATAACAAATGGGTGGACAGGCAGAAGAGAGTGAAGTGCTTTAGCAAGTAGGTGGAAAGAGAAGAATTTCCTAACTGCTCCCAGGTGGGCCTGTGAACTTAAGCTTTGGCTCCCAATTATCAAAGCCCTGCACTTCTTGGTCCATCCCCTGATGATCGCTGACCCAGTTAGCCGTTCCCTTGTCTCTGTGGACACTAGCCCAGGGAGCCCAGTTCGCCTCAGCCCTTAGCTTGCCCCTTCTACAGATGGAACCACCACCCAAAGTCTCCTCGTTCAACTGGCACAATATAGGTAACTCCTGAAGGCTGATCCTCAAAAACAGGTCTGAGAGAAACAGAGATGAAGGCACTGTCTTGATCTGAAGAGGAGTCATCCAAAGGAGTACAGATGAGCTGAGCACATTCCTCCCATGGGCAACAACTTGCTCTCACTGCAGAAGCAGAGTTTGCATAGAATATGCCACATAGCTGTCCATCAAGGGCTACAGTCTGGTGCATTAACTCCCCAAAAATTTGCAACCTCTATGTGTCTATGGCATAAGGCTCCCAAGACCAGGAAGAGCTGAAGAAGAATCACAGAGTTTCCAGAGAGAAGATGCCAGAACCTTGTTTATAAAGGTAAGAGTGGACTGACCACTAACAGCTGCCTGAGAAGAAATAATCTTTAAGAAGGAAGAGGTAGCTGGTAGAGTTTCTCTCTTCAGAAACTGACCAGTACCATCCCAAAGCAGAAGCCTTAATCAAACGTGCTCAATGTCAAGCAGTGTATTTTAATAGTCCTGAAAGTTCAGCAGTCACCACCAACACCAAATTTCTCTGGCCCCTCTCCCACTTTCTACATACAGGTATAAGAACTCTCAGCCTCAAATGAAAGCCGTACTGAGCAAAATTGCTTCAAACATCAAATACACATCCCCAAAATGAAAACCTATCAAACCAAGGCTTAGAGAAAGTGTGTGTATGTTGGACTTACCCTATAAATTACTTTTAGTTATGATTAAATTCTTTCTGTCTAACAAGTTTCTGGACCATCAATTACTATAATGGACAGGGCTTCTGGACTTCTAAAACAGGTTTGGTAATTGCATTCAAATGTGTTCTTTCAAAACATATTTGGGATATGGCATTTGAATGCCAGCCTGGAGTAGCAAGGGACATGAGGGCAACTGAACACAAAGACATGGTTGACCAGCTGGTCAGCCTGCAAACCTGATCCATGACCAGCTATGCTTAATATTCAAATGCCCAACCTGGGTAAACATTATCTCCAAGGAGCATTGCACTCTTCTGAATTCTGGCAAATAAGTATACAGCTGTAGAATCAAGCAACCCATTTATCTCAAGTACATTTAGGCAACAATTGTTTGCAGCAAAGTTCATGGCTGTGTAAAGAATTTGCTGCCACAGACCTCAAAGAGTGAAGAACAAGAAATTCAGCCCTGTTGGGGTTTTTTCCAAGTCACAAATTTAAGTGAAAATAAGTCAATATTGTCCTGTTCCAATCTCAACAGGGTGCTGAAGTTATTTGGCTGCATTTCTGGTATTTATTGCTCTTAGAAAATTTGTCTCCAGGGTAGTATTTTTACAGTGACAGATTCTTCATAAAAAAAAATTTTAGGGCAAAAAAATATATTAGTAGAACAGACCCTAAGAAAAATTGAGCTTCTTTGCCTATAAAATGGTGATAATACCTGTTGTGAATATTAAATGCATTAGGATCACCGAGCCAAGGCCTGGCACAGGAGAGAACTTGAATAAATCTGTCCGCCTCCCTCAGGTCCCCTGTGAAGGCTGCATTGCCAAATGGGATAAATACCAAAATACCATCTCCCTGTTTTAGACTTCTACATCATCAAGGTTCGCTGAATAGCCTGGAATCATATATTTACCATACATACTAGATCTTAGCTAAGATGGGAATTAGTGGAAAATTCTGAAAATGCCTACCTGGGTAAACATTATCTCCATGGAGCATTGCATTCTTCTTAATTCTGGCAAATAAGTATACGGCTTACAGAAGCCCTGTTCATCAATTTTGGAATTGATGGTCCAAAAACTTGTGAGACAGGAAGAATTTAATCATAGCTAAGAGTAACTTATAGGGTAAGTCCAACACACACATGCTTTCTCTAAGCCTGGGTTTGATTGGTTTTCATTTGGGGGGTATGTACGTGCTTCTGCATCTGACCATGAACCTGAACCCCTGAAATCAGCAGAGTGAGCTATCTCACTCTGAATGTATTAGTTAGCTTTCTCAGTGTTGTGGCAGACACCTGACAGAAGCAACTTAAAGGAAAAAGGACTATCTCAATTTCTAGGATACAGTTCATCATGGTGGAATAGTCATGGTAGAGCTGCTGGTGGTGGGCACATGTGGAGAGCGCCACACATCTTGGTAAACCAGGAATCAGACAAGACTAGAAGCAGGACCAGACAGTAACCTTCGAGATACACCCCAATACCTATGTCTGCCAGCTAAGCCCTACATCCCAAAGGTCCCACCATTTCCCAAAATAATGCCATTAGTTGGGACTAAAGATTCAAAAGCATGAGCCTACTGGAGACATTGTATATTCTAATTGTTACAGTGCACATGAAGGAACCCACAGACACAGATGGGAATTGAGTCTATTTTCACCATCCCAGCCTTGATAACACAGGGATCTTCAGAATAAACTAGTGACCTTACCGCACAGATGACTCACCTGGGGGATGGGGAAAGAGAAGATGGATAAGAAGTAAGGCAGCTGAGGACTTTGTCTCTGCTCCTACCCACTATGAGAAACTGCACATAAATAAATCCACAAAGGAAGACAATTACTTTTGGATTGCCAGTCTCAGTAGTTAAAACCTAGAACTATGCGGGGGAAGGGATACTGGGAAGGATAATTCCACTAGTGGATCACACAGATGGAATAGAAAGCCATCACAGCTTCCCTTCAGAATGGATTTACATGCCTCCTGGGAAAGATAAACCCAATAAAACATATGGCAATCCCAAAATCACAAATTTAAGTTCCTAACTATTCTTTATACATTGTGAGTGTCCAGTAAGTCCAATAAGACCTATAGCACATGATTGGCCTTCTGTTGTTGTTTTTTTATTTTTTTATTTTTTTGATGATGGGTATTTTGTCTGCATGTATGTCTGTGTACCACATGTGCATCTTGTGCCTGTAGAGCCCAGAAGAGGGTGTTGGATCTCCTAGAACTAGAATTACAGATTATTATGAGCTACCATGTGGGTTCTGGAACTCAAACCTGGGTCCTCTAGATCAACCAGTGCTCTTAACCACTGAGCCAGCAGTCCAGCCCCGAATGACTGGTCATCACTTAACAGTTTCAGTTTATTTGGAAGCCTAGCTATGAGTGCAAAGACATTAACTTTTCATTCATATTAGGTAGGAAATTATAATGCACTCTTTTCTAACCTAAGTTTTAAAAGTTTTCAGATAGATAGAAAAATATACTACTTGAACAACAAAAATAAGCACACATAAATAATAATATGAAATTTTACTATTTATTGTATGTCCATTAACTTTCTATTACTAATAACAAATGTAAGATGATCTGTTTATAGAGAAAAATGACTATTTTAGTTTATCAATTCCAACCTATAATCAGTTGCCCCTTTTGTACTTAGGACTCGGGAAGGCAATAATCACATACTCCCATGTGTGACAGAATAACCGCAGGGTCCTACATCCCTTTGGAGACACTGATGATCAAAAGACCTCCATCCTCCTAAGGCCATGTCTACTAAGGCTCCTGTCTCCAAGAAGTGCCTTTCTAGCAGTCCTTACCACACATACTTTGGGCTACATGTAAGGTCCAAGGCATAGCAGTGCCTAAAATGGAAAGAAGAAACAACTTGTTTGTCCCATTCCGCTTCTTCTGTGCTTTTTTAAAATCCATTTTTCAGATTTGAAGAAAGGAAATTTTCATTTTGTGTTCAAGCACTTAAAAGTGCAAGTTCATTTGTATTGCTGCAAATCACAGCACCCCTTCATTTTAAAGACTAGTACTCCCCCATCACTCACCTGGCAGGTTGCCCCTGGCAGCAAGAGCATGAGACTGGAGCTCCTCACATCTTGGCAGGAAGCACAGACAAGACCAACTAGATTCTGTGGCTGCCATCTAAGGTAAGTTTTATCCGTTTACACTGGAAAGGTTTTCTTCTATAGATTGAACATGAACTTCTTAGACTTCCTGTCTATTTCACTTCTAGGAACACCGTGATTAATTAGCCAGAACCGAAGGTCTGTACCAGAAGACCAATAAAATTCCCACCTGGATTTTACATGCAGAATGTAAGTAAGTAGTCAAAGCTTAGTGACAGATTCTAGGCAATAGGCATGACAGAGGCGACCATGGAGACATTTGCTGTGCATTTGATAGTTTCTAGCATAAACTTTTCCTTTACTAACTCTTCTCATCATAAAGCTCCTGGTGACTTACAGCAATCACATTTGAATTTTAGTCTCTCCCTTGGGAAATAATATATAATTGGATGAAAGTTGGTTTTTAAATGATCACCTTGGTTTTAAACATATAAATTTCAGAGCTATGATGAACCTGGATATTTTAAGTATAAACTATTATCATAATTGTCATAATGCAATGCCTACCACATACCCTTCCTAGTGATTCCCCTTGTCTCAGCGCTTCCCTGTCTTCTCCAAGGAGCTTGAGCATCAAAGGTTGATGTAGAATGTGCCAGCACACCTGGATTCCTTCCACTTGGGCTCATCAGATGAGCATTTGATACACATTTGCACTGACCCTCTTCAGCCAGGGCTCAGAAGGTCACATTCCAGTAGCCATGGAGACTTGATCAAAAGATAATGTGGTAAGTGACGGCTCTTCCAAGAACAAACCTCCCATGTCAGTTACCCACATAGTCTGCACATCTGTGCCAAAGAAAATCTGAAGCAAGTGGGTCAGTAGACACACAAAAATGTAAAATGAAAAAACTCTTTGTGTATTGTTGGAGGCCACTCATTCATTCCCGGCTACCTAGACCTGAAATAGTCACACAGAAACTATATTAATTTGGCCAATAGCTTAAGTGTATTTCTAGCTAGCTGTTATATCTTAAATTAACCCATTTCTATTAGTTTATATTTTACCATGAGGCTTGTGGTTTACCTAGGTTCTGGCATCTGTCTCCTATGGCAGCTGCAGGGTATCTCCCCGACTCTGCCTTCTTTCTCCCAGCATTCAGTTTAGTTTTTCTGCCTAGCTCTATTCTGCACTGTCATAGGCCCAAGCAGCTTCTTTATTCATTAACCAATAAAAGCAACACATATACAGAAGGGATTCCCACATCATTAGTGGTTCTTGTCTTGCATATTTTTAATTCTAGGGCCAATTAGCAACAGGGCATGGCTGTATTTGAGGCTTCCTTGTTTCTATCTTGGCTCTGGACAAGTTGGCGCACAACCAGCACTGTTCTGTGGTACTGAGCTGGAATATGGCAAAGTATCTGGACTTTCATCAGTGCCTCTCTCTGGGATTTCCTACACATTGAAAAGACACTGAAAGTAGAGTCACAGAGCATACAACACACAATAGCCCTGCTGGTTGATCATGGCATAGACACTTCCCAGGAGCATATACAAGACTCCCTTGCACTCAAGACCACAAGTCAGGTGGTCTAAGATATTCACAATGTATGTTTCCAAATGACCCAAATTCCAGAACCTTCCAGAACACTAAGTGAAGAGATAATGCTTGTAGATGCTGATCATTGATTACGCACTGTGTGCTAAGCATTTGCAGAGACATCCTCTCTGTCTAGCTCTATTCTGCACTGTCATAGGCCCAAGCAGCTTCTTTATTCATTAACCAATAAAAGCAACACATATACAGAAGGGATTCCCACATCATTAGTGGGAACCGCATAAGAGGAACCGTTATCCCATTTTAGAGATGACAACACTGAGGTCCAGTTGACCACAAGATCTTGGACCAGATCCCCACATTGTGGAGGACTCAGCAGGAATTGCTTTACGAGTTCAAAGCCAGTTTAGTCTGCATAGCAAGTTCAAAAATAAGCCAATAAATTAAAATCTCAGAAAAATAGATATGAAAATGAAAATTGAGTCCCAGTGTTTCTTTACTCCAAAAGGTTTGTTCCTGTCAGCAACACATCAGACCAATTCTGGGGCTTGATATAACTCATTCCATACAATTCCTTCTTTACAAAGCAGCATTTTAATATAAAGGTGTTTAGGTTAAAAATAAAAATCGTGGAGCTATGAATATGTTTCAGTACTTAGGAGTACTGGCTATTCCTCCAGAGGACCCAGGTTTGATTCCCAGCACCCACTTGGAGGCTCACAACCATCTATAACTCCAGTTCCAGAGGATCTAATGCCCTCTTCTCATATTCAAGGTATACGTGGCAAATACATACATGCAAGCAAAATACCCATACACATAAAAATAAAATAAATATAAAAACCTCATTTCATCCCATTCAACTTAAACAAAATGCAGCTTCAAGGTATTTTTCCTACCAGACCTAACTTGAAAGTTAAATTTCCCTTCTAATTGCTTATTTTACTTAAATACAGAATTTAAATGAAAACTTGGCACCACTGTCTTATAGGGGAAAACAGAGTCACAGTCTACAGAAGGACAATTGACAGTTAATACATAACTATGAAAGTGATTAGAAATATCCACTAGTGGTCCAGCTAAAACCATTCTGTGAAGATGTGCAGAAAAATTAGTGATAACAAAATAATGCATTATGGACCTATAGGAAGCCTAAATGTGGTGAGATACGGAGTTAGGAAAAGATAATCAACATTGGAATAGTCAACAATTATGTCACCTCTGGGTCACAGGACACCTAGATGAGTAATGGACCATACAACACCTGACTAACAGCAAACCATCAGCCTTGATTCTTTGGTGCAGCCAGCTCCAGATGAAGCAAGAGTATGGTCCCTGACATCCCTCTTTGATCCTACCAGCCTGCCACCCTCTGCTTATGTCTCACCAGTCTCATTCTTCATTTAGATCCTGAAAAGCCTCCACCAGTTAACAGTCACCTTGTTCCTGAGACAAGGTTCTGGTGAAAAAACTGGAGACGCACCCTAAGCATCAATGAATGTGTGTAAGAAGGCTCCCAGGGGAGCCCAGTGCCCTGAAGTTTAATAGAAATCTGATCTCCTAATTCCAGATGCCCATGCACTTTGATAAAGGAGCCAAGGGATACTTTAAGCTGGAGGATAAGGGCACCTAACATTGATCTCTGGCCACCAAGCACATACATACTCATGCACACACACACACACACACACACACACACACACACACACAAATATGTAACACACAGTAGGTAATTCACTTAGTTGGAAATAAAATCATTGCCTGCATGTATATGTATATATATACATATATATGTTTCTTCTAGAAGTATACCTTTCTAGAACTCCCTACTTATAAATAACACTGTATCATGCCCTGTCTCACATTATGAGTGGTCTCTCCTCTTGAGCTAGGGAGAAGTCATAATAAGCTCTTTTTTGAACCCCAGTGCAGTAGTACCTGATCATAAGATCCACTAAACTAGTAAATAAGACTTGTTTTGGAATCATCCTTATATGACATCACTGCTTGTCAATCATTTCTTTTCTGCTTGTGAATCCTTTTTTTAAAATTTTAATAATTCTTTGAGAATTTCATACTTTGTGTTTTGATCATATTTGCTTCCTCCCCTCAGTTCCTCCCATATCCACCCCCTCTTCCCTACCTACCCAACATCATGTCCTTATTTTTGTTTCTGAGTCCTATCAAGTTCAGTCTGTGCTGCCCATATACTCCATGGTGTGTGGCAGGCATCCACAGAGCATGGTAAATCTACCAAACCAACTTGTCCTCTTCCAGAAGCTTTCAGTTGCCAATGGCTCCACAGCTGGAGGCGAGTCTTCCTGTCCACCTCCCATCTCCATGCTGGGATGTTTTCAGGCTTGAGCCTTACTGGGTCTTGTGCATGCTCTCATGGCCACTTAGCAAGCCCATTGTGTCCAGAAAAACAGTTTCCTTAGAATCATCCACCACCTCTGGTTATAGTTTTTCCTCTCTCCTCTTCCTCAAGAATCCCTGAGTCTTGGAAGAGGGGGTGAGATAGATATGTCCCATTTAGGGATGAGGAACCCACAGTCTCTTATTCTCTGCACCTTGACCAATTGTGAGTTAGGATCTTGAAGGAGCAAATCTTTTTGTTTGAGCTTATAATAAATGTATATTTAGATTCTCATGAGTGCCTGGGGGATAGTTGAGGAGGTAAAGGCATCTGCTGCCACACTATATGACCTGAGTTCTGTCCCTGAGACTAGCATGGTAGAGAAAAAAAAAACACACGACTGCAGCCGATTTTCTTCTGACCTCCATACACACATCATGATGTGTGTGCATCCATGAGTACACATGTTTGCATAAACACACATAATAAATAGCTACATGTAAATATTTTAAATAGATTTTCAGGAAAGACAAATGGCAACTTTGGCCTGGATACAGCTGACCTGGTAGGGTTCTGACCCTGTCACTCCTAAGCCATGAATTTTCTGGACTTCTTGACCTCCTGGTATCAGTTTCCATGTGTGGCTTGAGAAACCTTGGTAAAACCGGGGCTACACTGTGGGGCATAAGCTCAGTCCTGGGCATCCAGTTGCTGTGATTACTTCTGTAGTCAGAACCTGGACATGTGATTTCTCTCTAAGGATTTTAGTCTTTAAGCTTGGATGTGAGCATTTAAAGGACAGCTTCACCTGAAAATGACCAAGGTGATTCTCCACTGTAGGCTTTACAGAGTCCTGTGTGTAATGACCAAGGTGATTCTCCACTGTAGGCTTTACAGAGTCCTGAAAATGACCAAGGTGATTCTCCACTGTAGGCTTTACAGAGTCCTGTGTGTAATGACCAAGGTGATTCTCCACTGTAGGCTTTACAGAGTCCTGAAAATGACCAAGGTGATTCTCCACTGTAGGCTTTACAGAGTCCTGAAAATGACCAAGGTGA